>JASTWL010000268.1:0-252150 GCA_035220575.1 Temnothorax rugatulus
CCAGCGCTGGAAGCAAGGGATCCACACCGAGCCGGAATAAAGGGAGTTCCAGCGGAGTCGTCCTGAAATCGGCAAGGGGGAGGAGCCTGGCCAGCTCTCCCCCAGAAGAGGCTGTGACAGGAGACTCGAAGAGGAAGAGGTCGGTCCGGAAGAGACGCAGTCCGGTAACCCGCAGCAGCAGCTCGGGGTAGGGCAGGATCGTCTCGGAGTCCTGGGAACCGTCCGCTTATTCAGCTGCCCTTCCAACGTAATACAACAACATGTAATATGGACTATGGGACTATGCGATCCCTGCATGAAAGTCTTCAAAAAGTGTCTGGTAGAGTTGACCTCTACCTCGTTCCCTCTTGTCTATACACGCTACTGGATAGAAAGAAACAGCTTGATTTCTACCAGTCGCTACCTCTTTTCTTCCACCGGTGTGAGTCACCGGTCATATTTTTCTGTACTTGAGCGCAGTCTATACTGACCATACTATATATCGATGACGTAACAAAACTGTGACTCTGTCGTGACAAACGACAGATCTACTAACGCCGTCGGTAAACATGCCTTCGATCTGCCACTGGTACCGACACGAGCGCCTAGCTTATTTCACATTTACACGAGTATTTGTTAGTCAAATACACGGTCATGAATTACGTATTATTATGTATATTTTATATATCACAAAATTACGTTACCTAAGTGTTCAACCTAAGTGATATGTATAAATCCAAAAATCCAATCTAACCTGCTAGACTTCGAAATTTAAACATTAAAATTGAAACATTACTACTAAAATTTTTGATTGAATACAAAAACTAAACATAATTTAGGGAAGAATGCGACGGGAGTAAAAAAGCAGCGCCAAGTTTTTTTTACAAGAAGAATTTATTTATTTTAAACGCTTTTAAAAGGCTACATATAACGCTATATCAAACGCTACATATAACGTTTCGTGAAAGTTCTGCAATGCTGAGGAGACGCTTTTCAGAGCACGTTTAGTAAAACTGATACACTTTCGTACAGAGAGTTCGCTGTCAGACTCTTCAAACGTTTAACAAATGTTTTTTTCAACGCCGTAAGACAAGCGTTTTCCCTCCATTCAGCAAACGCTTTTTCAATGTGGCGAATTGTAAGGCGTTTACGCAAACGGCTTGGAAACGCTTTTCCCGACGCTGTAACATGAACATTTTCTCTCCATTCGATTCGGCAAACGCTCCGTATATTTTAACATTTAAACGCTCTTTACGCCGTTTCTTTTAACGACAAGAGTAAACGCCCGTTAAATGCTCAATAGAGGCTGCACGCAGTTTCCAATGATGAAAAGCAAAAGCCTAATAAACGCTTAACAGAGGATCTATAATTGTTTTAAAAACTCAGCAAACGTCATACGTCATGTAAACGCTGTGCAAACTCTCAAAAACGCTATATACAAACGCCTTTCAAACGCTGCAGCGTTGCAATTTCCGCTCTACGAAATCTTTACTGACCGTTTCTAAACTCTCAACGAACTCTCGCAAACGCTCACGTAAACATCAAACATTGTTATTCTTCGAAAACATTTAATATTGCTATCATACAGAAATAATTAATTAGTTTTATATTATTCTTTTACTGTATAATAAAATAAAACATAATTAATGATTTAAAATAAAATAATAAAAAATAATTCACAATTACAATTAATTAATTAAATGAAAATTATTATAATTATGAAATTTATATCCCTTTACAGCAATTAATTTCCCACAGCTATTTAAATGATAAATAATTATATATAAATATCTTTGTATAACATACATTAGTGTTTTGAAGAGACACTGCATATTTATCTAACTGAATTCGGTAGATTATACGAGACTTTCTGTATTGTATTGAAAGAAAGAACCCCGCACTAAATCAATGGAAAAAGGATCTCGGTCGAATTGGCTGAAATTTTAATACGTTGTAGTTTAGGGCATTCTGATTAAAGAAGTTTTAATGGGCACAACCCTCGAAAATGGACAGTTTCAATGGCGCTATTGATTTTAGAACCTTAGTACGTATGACCTTAGAACGTTACCTTAGTATCCGACTAATGTATCCGACTAATGATACAAGAAAGGTTTCTTTATATTTCGGAAGAGTATTAAATGTTTATATATGTGTTTATATATGTAGATTCTTGACACAATGTAAGAAAACCTTTCCTAGATTACTAGTCGGATACGTACTAAGGTAACGTTCTAATACTACGTATACACGAGCGTTACTTCTGTACTAACTTACCATAATTCACTCGTTTACGCGGAGTAAATTATCGTAAGTTATTACAAAATCCCGTTTACGCAAAGGAATTATCGTAAGTTACTACAGAAGTAACGCTCGCGTAAACGTAGTATAAGGTCAACTGCGCTGAAACTGTCCATTTTCGAAGGTTGTGCCCATTGAAACTTTTAATCAGAATGCCCTAAACTACAATATATTAAAATTTCAGCCAATTTAACCGAGAGCCATTTTCCATTGGTTTAGTGCGGGGTTTTTTTCTACGCTTTTAAATAATATCACGAGGATTTCGATCTTACACCAAGTATGGTTATGATGAAGAACAACAATATCCATCCTAAACTTGTTAACAAGCCAAAGTAAACTTCCGAATCAGTTATGGAAGAACCTTTATAGATGAGTCCTCTCAGAGATATGGAGGGCAATGTAGTTGGCAATATGTAGCCAAACCAGCGAAGCAATTTTGGCATTCCTTCCAATGGCCACATGCCTCCTATATTTTGTCAAATTAATATATTGATAAAAATTTGATTAACGTAAGATAATCCTCCACTATAATATATATATAATAAATTCGTAATTTATTGCATATCCCCGTAAGGTTCGCAAACTACTACCAATCCTATCCTTCTCCTCTCACTTTAACCCTTTGGACCAACGGCTTAACGTCTCTTTCCGAAAGACGGAGCCCAGTTTTCTCCGCACAAGAGCCTATCTTGCACGGAGGGGCGCAGCTATCGGAAAAACATTCCATACTTACATGGCTCTAGTGGACTCGAACCTGGTTCCTCAGATTACGAGTCTGGCGCTCTACCACTAGACCACACTGCCGCCCTCACTATTATATATATATATATATATATATATATATGTGATCAAAGAGTTCGTGCAATGAATTTTTTTCTGCCGACATGGCAACACTGTAGGCTTCTATGGTGGTTTGGCATCTAAGGGGAAGCCTTACGAGTCATCAGTGCAAATTTGGTCACAATCGAGTGTATACGTATTTTTCTGTATTTGTGAACGCAGTTTCTTTGCGCGGTCGAAATGGAGCAACCCAAGGAACATATCGCAATCAAAATGACGTCATTTTAACGTCATATTGACCAAATTCACATCATTTTTTGGTCAATAATGTTGATGTTAAAAATTGATGTTAAAATGACGTAATTTTTTAATTTCAATGTGTTCGTTGGGGAGATGTTTTATCCGAACAAAGAACCAACATCAAATTTCTCATGAAACTCGGTAAAAGCCTTCGCCTGATTTAGCCCCTTGCGACTTTTTTTTGTTCCCTAAAGTTAAAACGATTATGCGGGGTGAACATTTTGAGGATGTGAAGAGCATTAAAACATCTCGGTCCATTTCGACCGCACAAATAAACTGCGTTCACAAATACTGGCACAGAAAATACGTATGCACTCGATCGTGACCAAATTTGCACTGTTGACTCGTAAGGCTTCCCCTTAGACGCCAAACCATCATAGAAGCCTACAGCGTTGCCACGTCGGAAGAAAAAAATTCATTGCGCGAACTTTTTGATCACACCTCGTATAATAATCTTAAAAGGGTTAAATGTTTAAAATCAAACGTATAATACAGGGGACATAAAGCCGTGACAAAAAAGGTGCTCGTGTTAAGTTATTTAATAAATAAAATTTACAGACGTTTCGGCTAATATCTGGCCATCCTCAGTGTAGAACATAAATTTAACAAATTACAGAAAATGAATTTAACACATTACAAGTGTAACGAACGCATGGCACGCAATCTATCTAACATTTGTATCACAATCTAAGTCATAAGTACACTGGAAATAAAAAGTGAATCGTCAGTTAACTTGAAAAGGAAAAAGTTAAGTATAATTACGTACATATTCATGGTGATAAGCCCTTAGGAGTTCTATGTAGGGAGTCGTGACAATGATGTTGATGGTACCGTGGTACGGTGCTGAGTGAGTTTAATTTTGATGTTTAGGTACAAAGAGAGGGGAGGATGGATAGGGAAATTAGGGAATTCTATTGGTCGAGAGTAAATTTAAAACATAGGGAGGTATTCGTCGGATAATAAATCGGTGTCACTCTACTTATTGAATCCAACAGATTGATATTTAATATGTATTATTTCTGAAACTAATCTTTTTTTGAAAGATGGTTCCTGATCCAAATACGAACATTCTTCCAATCAAAATTGTGTTCTGTATTTAGTCTATGGGTGGAAATGACCGATGGTGACAATGGTTTTTTAATATATCAGTGCGATATTCTTTAATCCTGGTCTGTAATTGCCGTTTTGTTTGATCGACATATGTAGCATCACAATCAAGACATGAAATTTTGTACACCACATTGCATTTTGACTTGTTATCCACCTTGTCTTTGCCCGTTCTAATGTACTTCCTAAGAGAATGTGAAATTGAGTAAGCAATATTAAAATCATATTTTTGACCAATTTAGTAAAGCCTTCTGAAATGTTTTTAACATATGGAATCGTAAAAAAGTTCTTTTGTGTCAATATTTCGGTGTTTGAATTATTACTGTTAGAACATCTCTCATTTATTTTACCTTTGATCTTGGAAAAAATAAGGGGTAGGGGGTAACCATTGTCTAAAAGAACTTCAATTATAAATTGCAAATTTTTTGATGGAATTGAGGATGTGAAATAGACAACATTTTATCCACTAATCCAAGAATGACACCTCTCTTATGTCTCATAGGGTGATGAGAATGAAAGTTTAAATACCTCCCGGAAAACGTGGGTTTATGGTACCAGTCAAAAATGAGGCTGCCATTGTCAACACTGATTGTGACATCGAGGAAATTGAGGCAATTATTGTTACCGATTTTAACGTAAATTGTAACCTGTTGTGAAACGAATTAAAAATCTTTAGTATATGGTCAAAATACTCAGGAGGAGCCGCTAAAAATATGTCATCTACATATCTACAATAAAAAGGCAACGTAAAACAGACTATATTGTTGTGCTGGTCGAGCAAGTTCGCCGTCGTAGCACTAACGCGCACTCCTCACTCGCGCACGTACTCCGCGGAACTCGCGAAAGGAAAGGGAACACAGAGAAACTTGAGAAATGCGTTTATTCCAAACTCGAAAAACAGAACGCGTGCGGATTCCAAACTCCGCCAGACAGAAAAATCAATAATCTCATCAACAAACTCCCGTTGTCAAGGAGCGCGCTTCACAGCTTTCCGCGACTTCACTACCCAGTGTCCAGCACGGGCTCAACAATATTAATGGCTCTTTCCTCGATGTCATGTAAAACCATATCAGCGATGGTCGGAGACAACGGAGAGCCCATCGGAGCTCCGAAGATTTTGTTATATAGAATTTATTAAAAAATGAAAAGGTGGAATCGAGGACAAGACGAATGGGCTATTAGGAATTCTCCTTTCGTTAAGGACGTTTTTTTCTGATATGTTATTCCCATCTTTTTTCAATACTATTTGATTACTAAATCTAGGAACGTTAGTGGTAGAGAGACTACATCCAATGAAAGCCAGTTGGTATCGGGTTCCAAAGAGATGCGACCCAATCTATTCAACAACTCAAAGCTGTCCAAAAAAAAAAATGCTATTATAATTGAAGTTCTTTTGACAATGGTTACCCCCTACCCCTTATTTTTTCCAAGAACAAAGATAGAATAAATGAGAAATGTTCTAACAGTAACAATTCAACACCGAAATATTGACACAAAAAAAAACTTTCTTACGATTCCATATGTTAAAAACATTTCAGAAGGCTTTACTAAATTGGTCAAAAAACATGATTTTAATATTGCTTACTCAATTTCACATTCTCTTAGGAAGTACATTAGAACGAGCAAAGACAAGGTGGATAACAAGTCAAAATGCAATGTGGTGTACAAAATTTCATGTCTTGATTGTGATGCTAATATGTCGGTCAACAAAACGGCAATTACAGACCAGAATTAAAAAACATCGCACTGATATTAATAAAAAACCATTGTCACCATCGGTTATTTCCACCCATAGACTAAATACAGAGCACAATTTTGATTGGAATATGTTCGTATTTGAAAGGGCGGCAGTGTGGGCTAGTGGTAGAGCGCCAGACTCATATCTGAGGAACAGGTTCGAGTCCACTAGAGCCATGTAAACATGGAAAGTTTTTTTCCGAAAGCTGCTTCCTCCGTGCAAGAAAGGAGCAAACTGGGCTCCGTCTTTCGGAAAGAGACGTTAAGCCGTTGGTCTAAAGGGTTAAGTGAGAGGAGAAGGGTAGTATGGGAATAAAGGGTTGGGAACGTCCCTACAAAACGCCTTGCAACCCTGAGGGGAGTCAATAAACGTATTTACCTTATGTTCGTATTTTGAATCAGGAACCATCTTTCAAAAAAACAACTATGCCGCAAACACGTAGAACTACGTCTAATGAACAGTAACAATCGCAAAATTAACATTTCTCTATCGAACGATGTCGGACAGAGGATCGTTCAACGGGCGGAATAGACAATGCGCCCCTATTTCAGTTAAATATGTTTTAAGACTGTAACCAGTTCAGGTTAAAGTATTTCCAGTTATATATGTTTTAAGACTGTGACTAGTTCAGGTTTAAGTATTCAGCGAGGGAGAGTTGACGTAGGGCTACGTCAATTGTCCTATTTCATGTTCAAGTATTCTGACGAATGACAATGACGTAGCCCTACGTCAACTCTCCCTCGCTGAATACTTAAACCTGAACTAGTCACAGTCTTAAAACATATATAACTGGAAATACTTTAACCTGAACTGGTTACAGTCTTAAAACATATTTAACTGAAATAGGGGCGCATTGTCTATTCCGCCCGTTGAACGATCCTCTGTCCGACATCGTTCGATAGAGAAATGTTAATTTTGCGATTGTTACTGTTCATTAGACGTAGTTCTACGTGTTTGCGGCATAGTTGTTACTGTGCCTGTTTGATTTTTTCAATCATCAATTCTTTTATAGAAATAAAACAATAAATGTTTTTCTATATTACTTTTTAATATCTCATAGTATCTAACATTTAAAACATAATTAAAGAATATAAGAATATAAGAATTAAAGAATAGGAATGTGAGTGCGTGAATACATGTGTGCGCAAAATTAAAGATTTTTTTATGCTTGTAAACCATGCTTATTATTTTGTAGATCCTCTTCATATTCTTATCGCTGATTTCTATTTTGATTTTCTTACTTAAAAAATTAAGTTATACGTACTGTTCTATCGCAAAATTCAATGCAGCGTTTACTAAAAGGAATTTAGCTAAACTTTTCAAACGCTACTATATCGAAACGGTAACAAATAGAGAGTTCGGTCGGGATTTTTCATAAAGGGGACTTCTTAAGCTTTAAAATGAGATGTTATTTATTAGTCTACGATTATATTTGCGAAGATCTAAACGTTCAAAGTGAGACATGTTTTCGTTGAATCTACAAGAAAATTTGCGAAACTTTAAAACGCTACTATAACGAAACGGAAAGAAATAGAGAGTTCGGTCTGGATTTTTCATAAAAGGAACTTCTTAAGCTTTAAAATGAGATGTCATTTATTACTCTACGATTATTAGTTGCGAGATCTAAACGTTCAATGAGACATGTTTTCGTTGAATCTACAAGAAATTTTGCGAAACTTTTAAACGCTACTATAACGAACGGAAAGAAATAGAGAGTTGGTCTGGACGTCATAAAACTTCTTAAGAAAATGCACAAAGCCGGCACGCGGCGGAGGGGTCTGATGATAGCCTCAATTGTTTTAGCATCCATGAGTTTTTAAAACGTGTATTTTAACTATCATTATCGTATCAATTTATGAAAAGATTGATAAATAATAAATAGTGTGTAAAAATAAAAAAATGAGAGAGAGAGCAGAGAGAGAGAGAGAGAGAGAGAGAGAGAGAGAGAGAGAGAGAGAGAGAGAGAGAGAAATTGATATACCAGGGACGAGTCGCGACCCCGGGAATACGACCGCCGCGCCGAGAGGGAAAGAGGGAGCCGAGGAGAAGGGCCGGCTACATTCTTAACTTTGCGTTAGCGTGATTGACGGCGACATAAAGTCATCTGCAGTAAAGGAAAATAGTGAGAGTCATCCACGGGCAATAGCTTACCGTATCAAATGTATTCATGGGTAAAAGTTAGTTAATGGGGAAAATACGTTAATTTCTGCTTCGAGACCAATTACGCATCGATCGACCCGACTTCTAGTCTTTAACACATTTACAGTTATTTAATTTTACATATACATTTAATTTTTTTCATAAAGAGGCTTGGTGATGTAACATTTAATGCCGTAGAATTTAATGTTTTAGTACCGCGTTGTTTCGTCAGAATTTTAATCAGAATGCATAATTGGAAAAACTTGGTTGCTCATATTTAATGAGATAATATTTTGCTTTCGCTTATTATACAAATACATGCGTTTGCATTTTAATTTATATTTAATAACACGATATTTCAGTATTCTAATATCGCGTAACGTTGCCTCCGTCAAATGCTACCTAAGCAAAATGGGACTTTTAGCTTCGTGGAAAATATGCCATCCAGAATTTTAGGTCGGAGCGAAATACCCTGCACGTATTGACGATCCGCGCCTCAATTTAAAAGTGTTTAGAAATAATTAGTTGACTATTTACAGTTAAATGAAAAATTAGTATTGTAGTATCAAATAAATAGCGAAGTTAAATAATAATAAGAGAAATAATAAAAGTAATATTAAGAGAATAGCGAAGTTAAAGTTATAGTGGTTAATATCTTAATGGCCGGATATAACCGTCAGACCCCTCCGCCGGCTTTGTGCATTTTCAATAATTTTTTTAGAGATGTTGCCACCAAAATTTTCACTTGGCTTTTTTTGGGTGGTATGTGTTTAGCACTAGACTTGTTAGTAAAAAAACCCAGCTTTTATAGTATGACTTGAAAATAATTATTTTAATTATTTTTAATTAAGCCTGGCGACTAATTCCCCTCGAGCAATCGAACTGGCAATTTATTTGGATGTTCCTGAGTGATCAATTATCAATATCCGATAAAAATTAAGACTTATACTATGACTTGAAAATCCGTTTTTTTTCTCACCTGCGTACTTCTAAACCCCCCAAGTACGGCCATGCCAGGTGTTCGGATTATCGAAGGAGAGTCGTCCACGCAGGTTATAACGGAAAATCGTGATTTATAAAATCACTTGGCCAAAGTGTCGTCAGCTCTGGACTAGAAGTAGTTGTGGCAACTATTCGTTTGGCAACTCTGCAATTTAAATACTTGAACTAGTTTTCCAAAGTACATAGGTACTAAATAGTACTGAATACTATAAAATATAGTCACAGAAAACAATATTTTGTCAACTATTAGTTTGATAGTTAAATAGCGCCTTAACTATAATATTATAGTTATATAGACTCCATAAAATAAGATATGACAATAACATTTTTCCAGGTTAGACAAATATTTTTTTTAAGTAAAGCATACTTCCAGAAGCAAAAGCGGCGCGGGCGGCAGCGCGGACTCGCGCGGCGAGAGAGTTCGGCTCGCGCCCGCTACGCGGCGCATCGCCAGTATCCTTACTCGTAATTAAAATTCAACATCGATTCCTATAAATAGGGCCGCTCAGCACGGTTTTCCAGCGATCTTTCTAAGGATCGCCAATCAGGACGTGCTCACCCACGTATATTAATCAATTTTGAGTTATAATCTGTATAATATATATTAATTATAAAATTCTTTTTAGGTTAAAATTCTTATTTTTCATGTAGTGCTTTTTCACTTAATGTTTACTTTTAAGTCTTTTAGTTTAACAAATAAGAAATTATTCTTTAGACAACTCTAAAAATAATGTCCCCTTTACTACAAAAATTATGTTTATATCACTACAATAATATTATTCATGTTACTACAATACATACTTTTTGCATACACAATATATTTTTCGTTAATGCCACTATTTTTTTGTAGTTTATATAACTTATTTATTGAAGTGAAACTTCTTTAGGCACGGTAGTGAGTTTGATTCGTGACACGAAATTACGAATTTCGCGACACGAAAACGCGACACGAAAAGTGTAACGAAAATTTGAACAATAGGCGTACAGCGTTGGCGAGACGGCTCCTTCTTCTGGCACGGTAGTAAGTTCGATTATGCGACACGGAAAAGCGACACGAATTTCGTGACACGTAAAGTGTAACGAAAATTCGACTAATAGGCTTTTAACTACCCGGGAAAAAAAATTATATATAATTTGAAGTGAAACTTCTTTAGGCACGGTAGTGAGTTCGACTCGCGACACGAAATCACGAATTTCGCGACACGATTTTTGCGACACGAAATCACGAATTTCGCGACACGAATTTCGCGACACAAAAAGTGTAACGAAAATTCGACCAATAGACGTACGGCATTGGCGAGACGGCTCTTTCTTTTGGCACGGTAGTAAGTTCGATTTTGCGACACGGAAAAGCGACACAAATTTTGCGACACGAAAAGTGTAACGAAAATTCGACCAATAGCCGTACGGGATTGGCGAAACGGGTGGAGCGAAAACTTCGTGTTCTTCTTTTGGCACGGTAGTAAGTTCGATTTGCGACACAGAAAAGCGACACGAATTTTGGGAAACAAAAAGTGTAACCCAAATTCGATCAATAGGCGTACGGCGTTGGCGAGACGGATATAGTGAAAACTGCATGTAACACTATATTTTCGAGTTGCGGGCGGCTTGAAGTGATTAATTCCGTTGTATTGTTTTTGTATTAATTTCAGAAAAGTTATGGCAAAGCCTTGCCTTCAGAAGTTTCACTTCTAACGCGCGTGGCGACCACGCGCTCATTTTTTTGTTGTTATTACAACTATATTATACATAGTTGAGGCGCTATTTGTCCACAAATTTCTAGTTGCTTCGTCCACAAATTTCTAGTTGCTAATACAAATTTTTTCTCTGAGTGTATAAATACCGCCGAATTGTAAGATCGGGCGGGCAGTAGCTAATCAACATCTAAGCGTTTACGTACGTCTCAATAACTGTCACATAACTACCTCATTAATCGTTATAATCGTTAAGCGACTTCTGTAACGCGAATATCGGGACTTAATAAGTAACTGGGACAATTGTTAAATTGACACAAGAAATATATTTCAATTAATTTATTAAACACAGTGCGAGACGAGTCAGTTCATTCTCCGACCCGAAATTCCCTAATCCTGTGCCAACCCTGAGCACCAACTCCCGGTTACGGCACAACACTTTTTCTTCGACGTAGACTTACTATAGTTACCTACTCTTTTCTTATTTTTTGGAATAATTTGATCAACATTTACAGCAGGATCTTCTGTGGTTACTGAATCATATGTAGCTATGGACGTTTTTTTAATTGCACGTTGTCGTGTCCTTTGGTTTTGGAGTCTGCTCTTTTAATTTCGCTTTTTCTTTCATTTCTGCCTTCTCTTCTTTCTCTTTCGCTTTTTTCAGCTTTGCTTTTCTTTTTCTGCTTTTGCAGCCTCAACCGATTCTTTTTTAATTTTTCGCATGACAAGCCGTTCCACAGATTTTTTCTTTTCTTCTGCTCTTGTTTTCCAATTCGTAATAATGTTTCCATTTTGAAGATGTTATTACCAAAATAGAGACATGTCCATTCACTGGGAAAAGTTTAAAAATCACACCAGTGAATAGACATAATTATATTAGCGTATTTTTACAAATTTACAGAAAAATGTTTAAACAAAATAAAATTATTAACTCTATCTTTACTTGTATGATGCAATATTTACCCTCGAAAATCAATTATAACGCTTATCCAAACATAAAATCGCAACCTTCGCAAAATTAACCTCTTAGTAGCTAGCACGCCATAAGCATGAAAATATTTCTCCTTAAAGGCGATTTTTGGCGATCATTTGGTACATGTACATACCAAGGTTGATATGGGTAGGGGCGGAGCTTATTCTGGTATATGTACCACTACCATGTACCACTGCGAACGTAAAATGGACTGGTTTTTTTCTGCTTACGCGCGACTTTCAAACAGTTCAAAGATATTGATTGCGTTCAGATTAAAACAGCTCAGTTAAGCGCTTATTAATTATTTCCCTTGATTGTTACATTTTCTTGGATGTATCAAAAATCTAAAAAAATATTTACTTATGTGAGGGCTCATTAAGCTGCTTTTCTGCTGAACAACCCAGTAAACACAACCAATTTGTTATGGCTTTACACGACGCGGTTTCAACGTGTCGGTTTTTCTTAAGATCAGTATAAACATGAGTCTTAAAACGTGTTTATTAATATTATTAAATGAAATATATGATGACGAAGATGAAGGAGTATCTGGAGTAATGGAAATGTACAAACATTTAAACAATGCAAGAAAGAATAAACGACCTATATATTACCTATTATGAAAAAAAGACATCATACTCGTCCTGGACTATATTCCGAAATGTGGGTTCATTTATATTTGGAAAACGACTTTTTTCTGACATTCAGGTTGAAACGTGAAACATATTTCAACAGTTATTACGATTAGTAACACGACAAGATGAAATGCAAAAAATAATATAATCTAGAGTAATCTAGACAGCACAAAAGTCCGAAAGACATTCTAAATCTTTTAAAAATTCTTTTATGCTGTCTGGGAATTTAAATTTTCTATAATAATTATATTTCTTGAATAAATTATTAAATTCCAATAAACACCAATTAACAATACATTGATTGAATGTTACTGTTAGTTAGCGTTTACTGGAATGCGACAAATAATTATTTTGATAACATTTTTGATGAACGCTTGATGTCATAACTTTATATAGCAAGTACCCAAACAGCACAGATCTCCAAGGGATGTCCTAAAGAAGTCCCTTGGACGTCCCAACATTCTAAGGACATTCCTTGGAAATTTGTGCTGTCTGAATATTAGTTGTTCTAATTATATTTTAAACGGATTGTATAATTAGAAATATATTGTATTAACAACACAAAATTTGTTTTAAATGCAGTATTTTGTCGCCTTGAAAATTTGCAATAATTACTGTATTTGTCTTTTATATTAATTAAAATTCTGTAATAAATATTTAACATTTTTAATATAATTTAAACATAATTCTAGGTATATACTGGAGGATATGGGCTTCCGTTTTCGGAACTGATGAGAGTGACAGGTGTGTGTGTGAGCGAGCCCAAAAAGGAATAGAAAGGAGGTTCAGAGGAGGTTGGAGAAGGCGAGAGCGATTGAGCGAGGGAGAGTGGAGGTGAGAGAGCGAGGAGTTGAGAAGGGAGAGAAGAGGAGTACTAGGTAAAAAGGGATAAAGGGAAGAAAAGTGGCACGGCACGAACAATAGCTGGAGTAGAGGGGCGACACGACGGGAGAGCCGAGACGCGTGCGGCAGCGCGAGGTAGGGCATAGAGTGTAGCATAGATAGAGGGACAGGTGAGACGAAAAGCGGATAGAGATGAGCGGAGAGAGAGAAAGCGGGATGGAGGGAAAGAAAGGGATTGTAGATAAAGTAAAGGAAAGAGGTAGAAGTGGAAGCATGGGAAATTTAGACGAGTTATGGAAAAGGAAGAGAGAGGATTTGGAGAAGAGCGGTGGAGAAGGAATTTTCAAAAGAAGCAATAAGACGGCAAGGTCTCCTAAATCGGAAACGGAGATAGGCGAGAAGGATCTGAGGATGATAATTAATGAAATGAGAGAGGACTTTAGGAACATGAGGGAAGAGCTAAGGGAGGGCTTCAAGGAGCAGGGAAGGAGGATGAGATAGAAAAACTGAGAAGGGATTTCAGGGATCAGGAGAAGAGATGGAGAGAGGAGAGGGAAGAGATAAAAAAGGAGAAGAAGAAAGTGGAGGAAAGGTTAAAAAGGTTGGAGGAGAAAATAGAAGGGAGAAAGGAGGAGAAAAAGGGGGAGGTAAGAAAAGGAAGAGAGGAGGTGGAGGAGAGAATGAGAGAGGTAGAGAGAAGGTTGAAAAGAAAGGAGAAGGAGGAAAGAAGAAGAAATATAGATAGTGATAAGGGGGTTGGAGGTAAGAGAAGGTGGGAGGAGGGAAGAGGCAGAAAAGTTATTGGAAGGAATAGGGGTTAAAGTGAAGGCAGTGGAGGTGAAGAGAATAGGGGGGGATGCAGAAAAAGGAAGGAAAATGGTTTTGCTGAAATTGGAAAACGAGGAACAAAAATGGGAGGTAATGGAGAAAAAGAAGAGTTTGAAGGGTAGAAAGGAGAGAATTACGGAGGATCTGACATGGGAGGAGAGAAGGGTGAACTGGAAACTGAGAGAGATAGCGAGAAGAGAGGAAAGAGAGGGTAGGAAGGCGTGGATTAAAACAGGGAGAATAAGAAAACATGGTGGAGATGGGATGTTGAAGAAAGAGAAATTAAGGGGGTCATCCCGTGTGACGGCTTCAAAAAATCGATTTTTTTTTTGCATAAATCTAATCTAGAGCATGCATAGAATATACTGGCAAAGTAATTTTCCGAAATTCGAAGTCATTGAAAAGTTACAGCAGTGAGAAGGTAAGGTGTTTAAGCACGCAGTTGAGCGCTCGGCGGGGCCGATAACAAGAGCTATTGTATACCTTCAGATTGTAACCTGAAGCCGATTCTAATCACACGCACGTATATGCACACATATTTAGAGAGATGCTGATGTTCTGAAACGCAAATTGAATGCAACGGTTGCTTAGTTTTGGCTTCGCAGTCAGCGGCGTAATAGCTCTTGAGTCGTCGTAAGCAGTAATATTGTATCGTGCAAGTGCTTCAAGTTTGCGATGAGTGACAAGAAAGGAGCAAAAAAACCTCACGCTCATTCTGAGCGAAGAAAGAAGAGAAAATTTCAAGGTAACCGTTATTCGTTAGAAAATGATCTGGATTATACGTCGGCATCAGCGAAGAAACTGCTCGGAGGCATGAACCTGGAAGTGCCTGTTGCTTCGAATTTTGCGTACTGTATCTTAGAATTTGCATCTGTGTTTTCGGCAATTTCAGCAAATGTTATATGCAAAGAGTGTAAAAGTGACGTGACCTTTAGTCAGACGATTTTACGAGGCTTGGGTTTTAAAATTCTTATGTCGTGTAAGTGCAGTACAGATAAAACGATAAACTCGGGCCCAATGATTCAAAATGCTTTTGAAATTAATCGGCGCTTCGTTTTTGCGATGCGATTGTTAGGTGTTGGCCACGAAGGAGTGAATCTTTTCTGCAGTTTATTGGACATTTGTCAAGGTATAGGAAACTCGACATATACCGCGCTTTTGGAAAATATTCACACAGCCGCATCTGCAGTGTATGAGTCCGTTCTATCCTTTGCTGCCACACAAGAAAAAAATATGAATGAAGAAGCTGGGAAACCGCAAATTGAATTAACAGTTTCCGGAGATGGAACTTGGAAAAAACGCGGCTTTTCATCTCTATTTGGAGTATCGACGTTAATTGGAAAGTATTCTGGGAAAGTGATAGATGCGATGGTTATGAGTAGTTTTTGTGGTGCTTGTAATCTGTGGAAAAAGTTAAAAATACTGAACCAGAGAAATACGAGGCATGGTATGCAGATCATGAATCTGAGTGTTCGATAAATCACACAGGAAGTTCCGGTAAAATGGAAATTGATGCCATTGTCGCAATGTTTTTACGCTCGATCGAAAAACACGGCGTGAAATATTTGACGTATGTCGGCGACGGTGACAGCAAGACATTCAATGGCATTTAAAAGCTGAGCCTTATGGTAATGACTCTCCTGTTATTAAAAAAGAGTGTGTTGGGCATGTTGAGAAACGGATGGGAACACGACTCCGAAATGCTAAAAAGAATAATAAAGGTATTGGTGGCAAAGGTCAGGGCAAGCTAACAGACAAGCTAATTATTGAAATGACAAAATTTTATGGCTTAGCCATTCGTCGCCATCCCGATTCATTAGAAGAAATGAAGAAAGAAGTTTGGGCCACATTCTACCACAAATGCTCTACCGATGAAAATCCTCAGCACCAGAACTGTCCAGCAGGCGAAGATAGCTGGTGTAAATGGCGGCAGGCTGAAGCTAAGAACACGCTCGACCAATTCCACCACGAGAAGGCCCCATTATCCAAGGAAGTACAAGCAGTAGTTAAATCTATCTATGAAGATTTATCCAAGGACGATCTTTTGACCCGATGTTTAGGAGCAGAGACGCAGAATAATAATGAGTCGTTAAATTCACTCATTTGGACGTTCGCTCCGAAACATCTACATTCAGGGCGCTCAGATAGTTCAGATTGCAACTTTTTGGCCGTCATCATCTTTAATGAAGGCTTCCAAGGCATTATTAAGATAATGCATACGATGGGATGTTCAATTGGACGATCAGCGCACGCTTATGTAGAGCGCCGCGACGATGCCCGGATCAGCCGTTCCGAGCAGCGCATGAGCGACGCGGCAAGAGAGGCTAGAATTTCAGCCAGGGAGGAGCAGTCGGCATTACGAAATTTTCAAGAAGAAGAGGAAGGGATACTCTATGCACCAGGAATAGCAGATTAGTCGTAAGCAAAAATTTCATGGTGTAATTCATACGTGAACTTTCAAACGCGTTTTTCTCAAAACTGGATTTTTTAAACTGGCGTCCATGATTTCTCGAAAACGGTTCAATGGATTTAAATAAAATTTGAATGGTAGATTCAGCACATGTGTGGCTATCGCGGGAACTAGAATTTTTAAAAAATATTGAACCGTTTTCTGTCCGCATAAAAAAATAGTCGCAAAAAATCATGTTATTTTGAGTTTTAATTTTTAAAAGCATGTAAAAAATTGAATTTTTAATATTTCCAAAAAATCCTAGTTCCGGCGATAGCCATTTATCTATAGATTAAAATGCAATTTGGCTTTTTTATTTCAGATAAACCAGTCTGCCGGAATCGTGGACGCCGTTTGTCTGCTTTTTTTTTACATGGGTGCCATTTCAGTGATGTAACTCGCCATCGACGCTATATTTTCAAATAAAAAAATTTACACATATAGTTTTAGATGTAATAAATATATAGTAAAAATTTAGAAGCTCTGTATTTTTTCATTTCGCCGCAAAAAAATGCAAAAAAAACCTTAAAAAAAACGGTCATCACACGGGATGACCCCCTTAAAGGATGAAAAGGGAAACATAAGAAGGGAGAGTGGGGAAGAGAAGGAGGAGGGGAAGGGTGATGTTGGAGGGAGGGGAAAAAGAGGAGATGCGGGGGAAGAAGAGGGGAGGAGGATATAGAGAAGGAGATAAAGAGTAGCAGGATAGAAGTCAGAAGAGACGAGGACGGAGGGAGCAGGACGGACTGGAGGATAGTATTTTGGAATGTAGCAGGATTGGAAAATAATGATAAGGAATTCTGGGAGGGGCTAAAGAAGGAAGATGTAATAGTCTTGACGGAGACGTAGATAGGAGAAAAAGGTTGGGAAAGAGTGAGAGGAAGGCTGCCAAAAGGATATGAATGGGTAGTGCAATGGGCGAAGAGGAAGAACAAAAAAAGGAGAGCGATAGGAAGGATGTTAATGGGAATGAGAAAAGGGTTAAAGGAGAAGGGAACAGAAATAGATGTTACGTCCAACCCCGGGATTAGGATAAGAAATTCTGGGAAGCAAAGGAAAGGCTAACCAGAGGGGTCGGGGTAAGGAAGGACGCAACTAGACGCTTAAGAATAATGCCCGCAGGTACACGCTCTGAGGCGCGTGGCGCGAGCCGAACGCACTTTCGATGACTCAGGAAGGGTCAGGTAGGACGCCTTCCGTGAGCGGTGCGATCATCGGTGCTCTTTTAAGTCAGGGAATCTAATCCCTTTAACTTAGGATCGGACCTCGTGCGATTTCGTGAGAGAGAATGAATAGTGGGTGAGGTCTTATGAAAAATAAATGAGATGGAAATTTATATTTAATATAAAAACATTTATTATAAATTTAAGTTTAGTAAACTGTTGATGTTACAAAAGATGAGAAGCCAGACTAAACGCGAGGTTGAAAACATTTAAGATGAAATTAAGTGTACAATGTATGTGTGAGGTGAATGTGTGTACTTCTCGCAGGTGTTACATAAGTGCGGGGGTGATCGGGCAAGATTTTTAAGGGGAAACCTATTTGAAAATGAACATCTTGCCCGCTATTATCACAATCAATCGGAACGAAGTTACATAACTTTAATTAAATATGTGTGCGGTGTGTGTGTGTGTGTATTCGAAACTACATTAAGGTATTAAAGGAAAATAAATAATATTTATGCTATTCTTAATCAAGGGTAACCACCTCGGGTTCGACTACTTCCTCGAGAACCACAACGGTCGAGGCGGTCGACAGGGTCGGGGATGATTCTCTGGAACCCGTGAGGGAGGGAGAATCGGGGCGAACCGGGGAATAGGAAGGTTCCAGGAGGGGGGAAAGGTCAGGCGTATCGGGGAGCACGCGATAAGGGAGCACGCGACAAAGAGGGCGAGAAGGCGGATTAGGAGGAGGCGGCGGCGTTGATGCCTCCGGAAGAGCTGGTGGAGGCGGCGGCGTGGCGAGTCGCGGAAGACCGGCGTTGACTTGTTGCTGGGGGAATTCAACCTCCCTTCGCGCCCGCTTGTTCCGACGATTACACTCGTGCTTTGCGGCCCTTCGAGATTTCTTATGGGTGGGACCGCGCGAATCCACTACAATTTAGTGGGTTGTTAATTGTTGAAATCCGTTAACCGCGGGGAAGTCGACTCAGGTTTGAAGGATTGAAATTAAAGGCAGAGGATCTACTGACCTTCCTAGCAGTGAATGGAAAGGAGATTACTCCGAACCCGCCGATAAATCAGCTAACCCAGAAGTAACAGATAAGCAGATTACGCCGAGCCCGCCGATAAATCAGCTAACCCAGAAGTAATAGTAAAAGAGATTACTCCGAGCCCGCCGATAAATCAGCTAACCCAGAAGTAATAGAGGTGAAATGTCAAAAGGACTTAGAGGAAGGGTTATAATCGAGAGACTTCCCGAATGCGTAAATGTAAAAGTGAATAAAAGGGTAAAAATAGAGATAAAAAGGGAAAGCGATATCAGTATGTGCGTAGAGGCCTTACTTTTTGATGATGTGCTACGTTCGCTTTTGGATCTCTTTAGGCCCTGTAGATCGGCTCTCGTCGAAACTCTATGAGTTTAAGTTCGCGCACAGAATTTAACTTTAAAACTTAGGATCGGATTGGAAAATGATATTGTTCGTGAAACGGAGGAGATGGGAAATTTTGTCTAAGAGATGAACCTGAGTGGATAGGTGAACTATCTGAAGAGGAGCTGAACTTTTTCTGCCTAGCGCCCCGCGATGTCGCGATTTATATAGGTGAGCTCAAAGGGTAGAGGGGGTGAATTTCGTAGTGGGATCTACCTGGTTTTCGGTTTTGGGAGTTTACGAGTGGTAGGTTGTTTCATCTTTTTGTTCAAAAGGTTTCTTATTGGACGAGATGTTCTTAAGTTTTCCCTATTTTGGAAAGCTAGAGACGGTTATCGATTTTTCCGGCTCCTCATTGGTGAGTCCTCTCATAAGGCCCCACTGTCTTATTAGGAATGTAACTGATCGCTTCTTCCAGTGACTCAATTTTTTGTTATCCCTGATTAGGGTTCTTTGCTTATCTGGCAACCCTGTTTTTATGTAGACAGGCGATGCATACCTTCACGTATGTCCCGTCTGTCAATATTTGTCGACTGGAAGGTCATGTCTAGGCAAATAGATAGTTTAATAGAAAAAAATGATAGAAAAAAAGGAAAAGGAATGTGCAATGGTCACGGCTCACTCGCCGATCAATAACCGTCCGTGCCTAGTTTACTTAATCCTAATCTTAATGGCTATTTCGAACGCATTGGAATTTCCGAAAAAAAAAGGGAAAGTCGAATCGTCCGCTGGACGTAACATAGAAATAGGTAGGGAGGGGCTGATAGTAGGAAAGGTAAGGATAGAGGGGGGGTGGGGAACTGGAGGATAGTAGGTATGTATGCAAAGAAGGAGGAAATGGAGGAGACCATACAGGAGTTGGGACAAATAATGGAAAGAAAAGAGGAACAAAGGTATACGGTAATTGGGGGGGATTTTAATGCGAGGACAGGAAGAGAAGGACGGAGAGTAGAAGAAGAGGAGGAGGACATTGGAGGTGAGATAATGGGGGGAAGAAAATCGAAGGACAAGAAGATGGATAGAGAGGGGAGGCTGCTGATAAATAGCTTAGAGGAGAGGGGATGGGAAATATTCAATGGGAACATGAGAGGAGACGAGGAGGGGGAATACACTTTCACAGGAGGAAGAGGAGCTACGGTGATTAACTATGTAATAAGGGAAGGAGAAGTAAGAGAGAGGATGGTGAGCATGACGGTGGGGGATAGGATGGACTCGGACCATCATCCTTTGGAAGTGGTACTAAGAAAGGGGAGTGTGGAGAAAGGCAGGGGGAGAGAGTGGAAGAAAAGAAGCAGGGGGGTATGGAATGAGGAAGTAGTAAAGGTGTTCAAGGAAAAAATAGGGGAAGTTGAGGTCGAAGAAAGTGTGGAAGAATTAAACAAGGATTGGGAAGAAATGGAAACAAGAATAGCAGAGGCGATAAAAGGGGTAGAAGAGGAGTTGAAGAGAAGCAGGAAGGAGAAGGTGAGGTGGTGGGATGGGGACTACGCAGAAGCAAAGAAAAAGGCAAGAAGAAAACTGAGAGAATGGAGGAAGGAAAGAGGAGAAGGAAGTGAATACAAGGAAAAAAAGGAGTTTAACGAGCTATGTAAGAGGAAGAAGGAAGAAGAGAACTTGAGATGGGAGAGAAAAGCGGAGGAAGCAAGAAGAGAATCGGAGGTATGGGAGATAGTAAATAGAGAGAAAAGAAAAAGGAGAGGAATTGAGGAAGGGATAGAGGAGGAAGAGTGGAAAGAGCACTTCATGAGGTTGTTAGGAGGAGTGGAGGACAGGGTGATGATGGGGAAGGAAGAAGAGAGGGAAGAAAAAGAAGGAGAGGAAGAAGAGGAAATAAGCTTAGAAGAAATGAGGAGAGTAATGAGGAAGTTAAAGGATGGAAAGGCAATGGGGTTGGATGGGATACCAAGTGAGGTATGGAAGCACGGGGATAAGGAGTTAGAGAATTGGGCTTGGAGGTTCATAAACAGGATTTGGAAGGAAGGAGGATGGCCGCAGAAATGGAAGGAGGGAATAATCGCGCCAATTAAAAAAAGGGGAGGGTAAAAAGGCGGAGGAGTATAGAGGGGTGACAATAATGCCGTCGCTGTATAAGGTATACACGGCAATCCTAGCGGAGAGGCTAAGAGAGGAGCTGGAGTGGAAGAAAATAGTACCGCAAAACCAGACAGGGTTTAGAAGGGGAATGGGAACAATAGACAACATTTATGTATTGAACTATTTGGTGAACAGAAGGTTGGAGAAGAAAGGGGGGAAACTGATAGCATGTTTTGTGGATCTCAAGGCGGCTTTTGACTCGGTAGATAGAGGGGTTTTAATAAAAGTAATGAGGGAAAGGGGAATAAGGGAAGGGTTGGTGAGAAGGACAGAGGAAATTGTGAGGGAGGCGAGAAGCAGGGTAAGGGTGGGAAGCGAAATAGGGGAAGAGTTCTAGACGGGGAGGGGAGTAAGTCAGGGGTGTCCACTGAGCCCTTTACTATTCAACGTGATGTTAGCGGATATGGAGGAGGAAATGAGCAGGGTAAAATGGGGAGGGATAATGCTAGGAGGTAAGAGGGTCTATACTTTGGCGTATGCCGATGACGTAGTGCTTATAGCAGAGGACGAGGACCAAATGAGGAGTATGTTAGAAAGGTTAGAAGGTTACTTAGGCAGGAAAAAACTGGAGTTGAATGCGGAGAAAACAAAGATAATGAGGTTTAAAAAAGGAGGAGGGAGGGACAGCAAGAGAAGATGAAAATGGGAAGGAAAAGAAATAGGAGAAGTAAAGGAATTTCGCTATTTAGGTTACGTGTTTCAAAGAAACGGAGGGCAGGAAGCACAGGTAAGGGAAAGGATCAAGAAGGCGGCGGCGGTGATGGGGAGGTTTGGGGGATAGGGAAGAGAAGATTTGGGAAAGATTGGGGAAAAAGATTGTGGCTGTTCGATAGACTGGTGTGGACAGTAATGGAATATGGAGCAGAAGTATGGGAATGGAAAGAGAGGAAAGGAATGGAAAGATTGGAGGAAAGGTATATTAGATGGGTTTTGGGAGTAGATGGAAGAACGCCATGGTATGTAGTGAGGGAGAAAGTACAAAGGGAGAAACTGAGAGGGAGGGCGAGGGTGAAGGCATGGAGATTTGAGAAGAGATTAGAAGAGGGAAAAGGAAGTGAGTTAACGAGGTTATGTTGGGAAGAGTTGAAGGGAAGGGAGAAGGAAGGGAGAGTGGGATCAAGTTGGAAACGGGAGAGGGAAAGTTTCTTCGAAGACAGAGGAGTGGGGTTAAAAGAGCTGGAAAGGCTGAGAGAAGAAGGAGACGAATGGCACTACACGTTATTTAGAGGTGATAAGGAGAAGCAAAGGAAAGAGAGATGGAAGAAGATCGAGAAATCGGAGTATAATAGGTGGTACAAAGTAATAAAAGGAGAAGGTGTTCCGGGATATTTGAATAAGGGATGGGGAGAGAGCAGATGGAGAAGGGTAACGAGGTTTAGATTAGGGAATGAGATGAGAGTGAGCAGGTATTGGGAAGGGGTAGAGAAGAAGAGATGTAGGATGTGTGAATATAGGGAGGAAACGTGGGAGCATGTATGGGAGGAATGTAGAAGGTGGAAATCAGGAGGAGGAAGTTGGCAGGAAGCGGTGAGATGGGTATTGGGTGAGAAAGGGGGGAGTGGAATGGATGATGGAAATAGAGGGGGAAAGAATGGAAGGAAAAGGGAAGTTGGAGGAGTAAGGAGAAGGGGTGGATGACGATACTGGTAAAGTTGGGAAATGAGGAGGATAAGAGGAGGGTTTTGGAGGCAAGGAGAAAGGAAGGGAACAGGTTAAGGGTGAAATTGGACGAGAATAAGTCGGTGGAGAGGAGGGTAAAAGAAAGAGAGGAGAAAGAAAGGAGAAAGAAAGAAGAAGGGAGGAAAGCAGGAGTTCAAGGGTGACCGAGGAGGATGAGATCACAAGAGGGATGGAGGAGAAGCTTCTGAGGGAGGCGGGCGAGGATGAAGTTGACAGGAAGAAAAGACAGGAGGACAAAATGGAAGAGCCGTGACAGGAAGGAAGGAGGCAGAGGCGAGCAGAACCGGAGGAAGCGGAAGGAGGCAAACAGGGGTCGAAGGAAGAAGGGGGAGGGAAAGGGAAATAAGACAAATTTGTAAGGTCGCAGATGGCCAGGATAAAAAGGGGTGACATTGTAAAGGGTTGGGTACGTCCCTTAAAAACGCCAATGAAAATAGATTGTAAACCCTACGGGGAATCGCAATAAATCATTACATACATACATACATACTGGAGGATATGAACCAGAGTACAGCTCCATAAAGTACAACAAATAGCTTTATACTATTTGGCACATCAAATATCCATGACCCAAATTTGGGATAAATTTGATGTAGCAACATCAACTATTTCTAATTGCATTACTATATGGATAAACTGCGTCTTAAATTGGTACCTACTTTAATACAGTGGCCTACAATAAATGAAAGAGTTAGTATAGAAGCAAAATTCAGAAATCTAGCAGGTTTCCCAGGTATGACTAAATGTTACACTTAAGATAAGTTATTGTGTTCTATTATTAAAATGATAGGATTGAATTATAATCTGTTTAAGGTGTAATTGGAGCAATTGATGGTTGCCATCTAAATGTTATGGCACCAAGTATGCAGCAAAAATGTTATCAAAATAGATGTATGACACATTCCATAATTTTGCAAGGAATATGTACAGCAGATTGTCTACTTACGAATGTATATGTAGGACATCCTGGATCAGCTAATGATTGCAGAGTATTAAGTAATTCAAGCTTATATGTCAAAATTGGACAAAATGGATATTCCCAATATTTTTTGCCAAATCAACATCTGTTAGGAACAAATGTAAAACCCGAAAACTCGAGCGATAGTCAGTGCGATCTCGACTTGCAAAGAACACGCAACTAAAGATTCCTAGCGATCGTTCATAAGTGCGCAAAAAGTTAAGGTAAATACTAAAACAATTATGTTATACACACTGTGACGTTGCGGCTCGCCGCGGCGTGGCGGCGCCCCGCCGCCGTCACAAAGCGCGGAAATTCGCGCCGCGGGACGACCCAGGGAGGCCACCGCGAGATCTCCAGAGGGCCATAAAATTTATCGCGATAGCCATTCTGATTCTTTTGTTTTTTTTTTGTAAAATACGCGGCGCCTCTACCGAGCCACAACGAGCTCCTACAGGAGGGTCTCCGCCAACGCAAAGTCGAGGAGGAGTTAGGACACGAGGATGTACGGCGGGAGCGGAAACCACGGGGACTGCGGGTGGCGCCAACGAGGCAGACAGGCACGGCGCATGCAGCAGCGGCAGGCGAGGCGGCCGATAACAGGGCCCCCGGACAGGGGTAAACCTGACTGCGACCATCGACCTCCACCGTACCGGCCCGCGGGGTAGATGGCCACTGCCCCCGGGTCAAGCTGGAGGCGTACAAGGCGCGGCGAAGCCCGTCGACTGCCAGAGACAACGGCGAATAATTAGCTGCGCCGCTGAGGGACCGTTGCGCGCCCTCGGAAAATCCGCTCGCGCCGCCCCTGCGATGGGATCCTGCGAATTTGCGAGCTCGCGCCCCGATTGGTCCGCGCGCCCCGAGAGGGGCGACCGCATCGATCTCGTTATCGAGCGAAAATTCGGCGACACTCTCTGCTCGTCCTGCGGCGTACGATAACCTCGCGATACGGTTCGACCCTCCGGGACCGACGAATTGATAACGGCGAAGATTTTGGTGGACGTGACGACGGCGAGGAGCCCGAGGAGGAGGATTTCGACCGGTGAGGTTGCCCGCTAGTAATACCGAAATGTAAGCCACGATGCCGCCCTCCGGTGCGCGCTCTCGCTCGGAAAATTGTGTGTAATACCGCGACATGTACGGTTCCGGGAGACCGGGTATCGAGATTGCGATCGACAGCGAGAGCGAAGGGCATCGGGATGGTAGCGTGGCCGCGGAATCGCGATCGCGAGGAAAACCTCTGGAGATCTCGACCGAAACGTAGCGAATTAGGACTTTCGCGTGCGATAATCGTGATAATTAGGTTCCGTGTTACCGCGTTGGATGGTGGTTGTATTTCTCGCGTTAGGAAGTATTCGTGTCGTTTGCGTTAGGAATTACTGTATTTCTCGCGTTGGGAGGTACTCGTGTCGTGTGCGTTAGGAGTTATGGTATTTCTCGCGTTAGGAAGCCTTCGTGTCGTTTGCGTTGGGACTTTGTGTCGTTCACTTCGGAATTGCCTTTGTGCGATTGGCGTTAGGATCTTTTAATCGCGTCAGATTATATTGGAGTTGCTCGCGCTGGGACTCATTACCGCGCGCACCAGCATATCTTTCGCGTCATTGTTACTTCGTGCTCTCCTTTATTGCGTCCAGTTATGGCTCGCGGAAATTTTCGCGTTATGTCGAGCGCCTCGGCGCCTCACTGATGGCATTCCGATACTCTCGTGGTTGTGTTTGCGGGAGAGAGGTATTTGCGCGGAAACAGAGTTCGTGCCGATCGAATCCTCGCGTTGAGAGGTCGATCGAACTCTATGTTTCGGTAAGAAATCGTTCGCGTGACCGACTAATTAGGTTAGACGCTGATTCGTGTTAAGATGTGCGTTAGTTATAGTATTCTTTGTCTTGTCAACTGTATCGGCGCCTCCTTGTTGCGCCCGATCCAGAGTTAATTACGCGATATCTCGATACTTGGCGACAGAATTCCTGAGTTGTCTATCGTGGTTTCGCCCGTTAATTGCGCCCTTTTTCGCGTTCACGGTGCTTAACGTAGATTCCTGTACGTTAAATGTGGACGCCCGCGTTATCAAGTATTTTTGCGATTTCGGTGGTGGAAGCCGAAAGGAGCTCGTATTATTTCACTTCAATAAATGTTATTTTCTTTGTTTAACGGATTGAGTTGCTAATTTACGTGTAACCCCGCCGAATATTGCGCTGCCCTTCATCACCCCGCCCCGCCACTAGGTCGAGCTAGCCATTCCCTCGCACCCCGCCTCATTTCGTCTTGCGTTTCGTTTTGGGTTCTCGCGATCTCGCGGACGCGAATTCACGCGTCTGGCGCCCAACATCGTAATCGTTTCGTGGAGTGCCGGAGGTGCGAGAGAATTACCGGAGAGGCCTGTCATCCCGCTCTCCTCTATCCTTTTGATCCGACACACGTCCCGGAGCGGTCCGGGAGTGAAAAAGTCGTGACAAAATTTGGCGCCCAACTCCACGGCCTCAGCTCGCCGCGGCACGGGCTCCCGGCGGCAACCAAGATTTGCTGCTCCGTTTGTAAAGAAGTGATTGGTACTTACAAGGGAACGGTCGGAAGTGTCCCTCACCGATTTGGATGGGCTTTGGATATGTTGTAGAGCATCAAAAAATATTAGACTCGTATTTCTTTTTAGCTGCTTATCTCGACGTTCAGGGGTTGAAACAACTCCTCGAAAATAACGGATTTTATAGTTTTTAGCGAATATTTTCGAAAATATAAGGCGTATGAAAAAAAGTTTTGTACAAAAGGTTTATGGTTTTTTGTGTTCTTTACAATGGCGTAATCACATTTTTCAAATATGTCAAATTTTTTAATTTACCCCCCCCCCCCCCTATTATTTTTGCAAAATATAACAATTTTTTCAAAGCAAAAATTTAAGAGCGTCGAATGCCAAATACATCCATGTATATTTTTATTATGATACCATTATTCGATTTTTGGGAAGACGATATGATATGTGGTGTAGGCGTCGCGCTGTAGGTAGGTGTTGCATTATTTCTGTTCAGTTGCGCTGTACGCTTAAAAATTTCCATTTGTGCATATTTTCTTATACTACAATATATACTATATAATATGCAATGAAAGTCCAAGCAGAGGAAAAGATATCACGTCATCCGAAGTTTAAATGGCGTGTGCGAAAAACAGTGTTAAATACGCGTCAAAGTAAATTGTTGTGAGCGCACAACGGTATAATTATTCATTAGTGTAATACGACCCTAGCGACTAAAGTAATTCCTAAATTCCGCCGAAAGACCTGACGATTGCATCGGACGATCGATCATCCGATGCAAACCGACACCGGAACCAGGAGCGTTCAACTCTGGGACGACCGAAAGCGCTGATACGAAGGTTAGCGCAAGGCGCTGACAGCGAGAGGTTAAGGTTGTATGACCCGTAAGATTTCTGCCAAAAGTTTAAGAAACGTAACATAAAGCTAATTAACATATTTAAGAAGATATTCTTTACTGGAAAGTAATATTTATATTAATATTTTATTAAAATAACGGTTGCCTGTGTTTTTAAGAGGTATAGAGACATTTTTATGCATATTTTCTCGTATGTAAACTTTCACTTTTAATGGTTTTTAGAAAGACTGTACCTGACTTGCAACTGACACAAACGAAAATCTGAAAGTGTGAAAATCTTTAAAAAGTAACAAAACATGGTAATCACTGTTTAAAAATACTAATGAAATTATATTACGTTATTTATTTACGTCATTTATTAATAAATTAAATACAATAGCTCTCATAAAAAAGTATTTTGATCGCGGCAACGGATTTTCTGTAAATTGGTAGCATTGATCTTACTCGACATCAGCTGCGTGAACACGAAGTGTGCTCCGAGCACGTGTAATATACAGACGCATCGTTTGAGGTTAGTTTTCGCTTGCGCTACGAAAATGCCAAAAGTAAAACGTTACATGTGGAAAGGAAACGTTACACCTATAAAATATTAATATGTTATTTATTTAATTTGTGAAAGATTTCATATTTATTATATGTGTTGATAATTTATCATTTTAAATACAGTTATATAATAAACGAAATGTTTACATATAAATTAATAATCGATGGTTATAACATTATTTATGACATTTTGATATTAATTATATCTCGATACACAGGAGGCTCTATTGATAAAAGTAACGGACCTCTCTCTCTCTCTCTCTCTCTCTCTCTCTCTCTCTCTCTCTCTCTCTCTCTCTCTCTCTCTCTCTCTCTCTCTGTGACCGTTTATCGAATACCTTGATTGGGGCGCTTGATGTCCTTGCTCCTGCTCGTATATCTATGATTAGAAGACCTCCTGCGCAATGGCTCTCTGATGAACTAAAATGCCGGCTCCGCTCTCGCAATCAAATGTATAAGCAGGCCAGACGTTCAAATAGCCTTCTTGGCTATGCTAGATACCGTCATTTTCGTAACCAACTTAATCGTGACATCAAACGCGCCAAAAGTGAGTTTCACTTTGCCTATCTTAATAACATTACTGATGCTGCTAAAATGTGGAGAGAACTTGCTCGCCTAGGACTTGTTAAGCCTACTTCTGTCTCTCCTCTCCGTTTTTTCAGTCCTGATCAACTAAACTCACATTATGTTTCTGTAGCTAATACTCCATCCCCTTGCTCTTATGCCGACTTTGTTTCAGCTATTGCTTCAGTCTCTTGTTCTTCTCTGCGACCGGAGTTCACATTCTCTACTATACCGTCGGATGCAGTATACAAACTTATCACTGACGGACCTCTTCACTCCTATGCGTCTGGTTGTGATGGTATTCCGCTTCATGTTTTGCGCATTTCCTGGCCTGCTATTTCTCAATTGCTCATTTCATTGCTTAATCGCTCTCTCGAAACTTCCGTGTTTCCTTCTGCTTGGAAGCGTGCGTTAATCCGACCTCTCTCGAAGATTCGCACTCCACTGTCTCCGTCAGATACGCGACCGATAGCTAACTTACCGGAGATGTCTAAAATCCTGGAACGAATAGTAGCTTCACAAATTACAGACTATTTAAATAAATATAACATCCTGAATCCTAGACAGTCTGCGTATCGTTCTGGTCACAATACACAGTCTGCACTATTACGTGTTTGTGATGATATAAAAAAGGGAATTGATAATAAGCTTATTACACTCATGATTTTATTCGACTTCAGTAAGGCGTTTGATACTGTTCCTCATCTTCTGTTATTGATAAAACTTAAAGGAATTGGTTTTTCTGACGCGGTTCTTAATTGGATCTTTTCTTATCTTACTGGCCGCTCTCAGGCTGTAATAGATGATGAGGGTAATATTTCGGACTGGGTTCTCACATCGTGTGGTGTTCCTCAAGGTTCGGTTCTTGGCCCACTCTTATTTGCCCTCTATATTAATGACATTGGTAGGTTCCTGTCCTTTGCTCATCACATGCTTTTCGCAGATGACATCCAGGTTTATCTCCAATGTTTGAGGGCTGATATTCTCCGGGGTCTTGAGCTGATTTCTATTGATGCGAATGCTGTTTTCAACTATGCCAACTCTAACGGTCTTAAACTCAACCCTGCGAAATCTAAGGTACTCATATTTGGTAGTCCGTCCTACGTCAATGATATTGATCTCCACAGTTTACCATCTATTATTGTAAATCAGACGCCTTTACCCTTTGTCAATGAAGCCAGGAATCTGGGTGTAATATTTACGTCTAACTTATCCTGGAGGAAGCATGTTTTACACGTCTCTCAAAAAGTTCACTATGCTTTGTACAAACTTAAATTTAACAAAAATTCTCTTTCTACCAGGTTAAGAATCAGACTCGTTTTGGCTTTAATCATTCCGCATATCGACTACTGCTGCCTAGTCTATCATGGTCTAAGCGGTGAGCTGAACGCCATGTTACAGAGACTTGTCAATTGTTGCATCCGCTTTATTTTCAATCTTAAACGCGACGAACACATTACCCCTTACAGGCGTCAGTTAGGGTGGCTTTCTGTTGAAAATAGAAGGCTATACTTTCTAGACTGCCAAACGTTTCGTATATTGAATATGTGCTCTCCTTCTTATCTGCGTGAGGATTTCACCTTCCTTGATCCGTCTTTGAGGAGGTCGGTCCGCTCTTCTGTTGCATCGGAAATTTTTCATATTCCTCCCCATAGAACAACAACCTATAGAAATTCCTTTCATCTTTCCGCTGTCTATTTCTGGCATTCTCTTCCTAACGGTATTACCTCTGCTTCCTCAATCATTTCCTTTAAAAGACTTCTAAGAGCGTACTTGCTTGCACGTGAAGTTGGATGACTGGTCTCTGGACATGGCTTTCGTCGCTTACTATTCTTGTCATTAGTTTATAAGTTATTTTGCGTTTAGTTCTTAGTTCCTATTCTTACTGTACATATTCTTATTATTAAGTTGCGTTGGATATGTTCGGTTTATATTTCACTTATCATGCTTTATGTGAATGTATATGTGCTTGAGAGAGCATGTATAATTTTGATATTTGTATTATCCTGTATTTGCCCTTTAGCCTATGCTTGGGCATAAATAAATCATATCTATCTATCTATCTCTCTCTCTCTCTCTCTCTCTCTCTCTCTCTCTCTCTCTCTCTCTCTGATGTTTTAAATGCAGGGGCTATTATCTATTGCTAAGAATTGCACGAGACAGGAAACATGCTATAAATGTGCAGGAAATCATAAGGCGAATGAATGTACGACGGCAAAGAAGAGGTGTGTGAACTGTACCTATAAGAATCAGACGTACAACTTGAAGATAAATGTCGAAGCGCTGGATTCGGAATGTCCGACATTTAAGAAAGTATTGGAGGAAGAGAAAAAAAGAGCCGGCTGGGAAGATGAAAAATAGCAACAAGAGGAAAAATCGGAGTTACTCTGGTATACGAATGCACAAAGCTTTTTGGCGCATAAGGATGAAATTCAACATCAGGTTATGAAGAGGGTGAATCCTGCGATTTTAGCGTTATCCGAGACTAGATTGACTGTAGAAATTGAGGATAGTGAGGTCAATGTACCGGGGTATAGTTTAGTTAGATGTGATGCTGAAAATAGAAATACAGGAGGAGTGCTGTTATATGTTAGGGATGATATTAAATTTAGGATAGTTGAAAAGAAAAAGATTGTGTCAAACTGTTGGTGCGTGGTGGTGGAAGTGAGAGAGAATTTGTATAAAGGTATGATAGCAGTAGTGTATCATTCGCCGAGTGCGTCAGATGGCGATTTCGTGAGATTCTTGGAAGATACGGTAGAAAATTTAATAATAAAGTATGACTGTATAGTGATAGGGGACTTTAATATAGATATAATGGTAGATTCATTTTACACAAAGAAATTATTAACGGTAATGCAAAGCCTAGGGATGAGGCAGTATGTTGATTGTCCAACGAGAGTTACAAAAGATAGTCGAACGATGATAGATTTAATTTTTTCGAATAAGGAAATAAAGGTACAAGTGAATGAGAAACCTAAAATAACGGATCATACATGGCTAAAAGTAGAATTTAATATGAATAAAAAGAGGAATAAATATAAAGAATTTAGAGGCAGGGACTATAGTAAATTTAATGTAGATGAATTTCTTAGGCTAATGGAAGAAAGAACTCATCAAGGTCAAGGGCTAGATATAAGTATAAGGGCGGAGAGATTTGTTAATAGTATAGTAAGTGTATTGGATACTGTAGCACCTAAGAAAAAGTTCAAGATTCCGAAAGTATGGGAAGGGAAAAAGTGGTACTCAGATGAAATTAGAATAGCAGTAGATAGAAGGGATGAGGCTCACAGTAGAGCAATAAGCACAAGTAAAGAGCAGGACTGGGAACATTTCAAGAATGAAATAAATGCAGTAGTAAAACTTATCAGGGCAAAAAAGAAGGAATATTATGAAAATATGATAGATAATAATAGGAGGGATCCTACGAAGATGTGGAAAACTTTGAAAGAATTAATTAAGGGTGAGCAAAGGGGTTCAGAGAACATCGATAACGTAGATTTTGAAATATTAGAAGACATGGAAGAATGCAATATAGCGGATAAATTTAATACATTATGTAAAAAGTATTAGTAACATTGTGCAATCTATTAGTAATAAGGGGACAAAAGGCACAGGTAAAAGATCTATTTACGTAATTGAGAATAAGGGAATTATGGAAAATTTTGAGCCAATTACTGCAAGAGACCTGGAACAAATTGTTAGGGAACTACCACGAAAGAACGGAACAGAGGAAGGGATAGATAGTAATATATTGAAAATGGTGCTACCTGTAATAAAAGATGAGTTTGTAGGTGTAATAAATGATTCGCTTAGGACAGGTTTTCCAGAAGGATGGAAAACATCCACGATAATACCGATACCAAAGGTAAGCACACCAAAAAAACCGAGCGAGTATAGACCGATTAATATGTTACCGATATATGAAAAAGTGTTAGAGTTAGTTGTTAAAAAACAGTTGGATAAATTTATAGAAGATAATGAAATATTAACCGAATACCAATCGGGTTTTAGGAAACAGCAGTCGTGTGAGACAGCAATTCAAAGTTTGATCGAGGAATGGAAATTGATAATTGAGGAGAAAAAAATGGTAGGAGTATTATTTCTGGATCTCAGGAGAGCGTTTGAGACAATTGATAGAGTAAGATTAGTAGAAAAATTATATCAGTATGGAATAAGAGGAGTGGTATTGGAATGGATAATATCGTATTTAAGTAATAGAAAGCAGCAAGTTAGATTCAATGATATATGTTCTAAAATAATTGAGACAATATATGGCGTGCCTCAAGGATCCGTATTAGGACCTCTATCGTTTATTTTGTATATAAATGATATAGTTACAGTCTGTCCGGAGGGAAGTATATTTAGATTATTTGCAGATGACACGACCGCAAGTGTAACAGGAGAAAGTGGTGAGGAATTAGAAATAAAACTAAATATGGTGCTCGGTATACTCGAAGAATGGATGAATGTGAATTTGTTAAAAATGAATGCAGATAAAACCAAATATATGATAATTAGAAGTATAAGGAAAGAAATAAAAACACAGACATAATAGTAAAAAGTTTGGATGGAACTGTAATAGAGCGTGTCGAGATAGCGAAACATCTGGGTGTAATGATTGATAGTAAACTCCGCTGGGAGGATCACTGTGATTATATGTTAAAGAAGATAGGGAAAAAAGTGAGTTTTCTGAATAGAATAGGAAATGATATATCGGTGTACACTAGATGTACTGTGTATAAGTCTATCATAGCGCCTCATTTTGAATATTGCGCAACGTTATTAGTAGGCTTGGGTGAAACGCAACTGAATCGACTTCAAGTGGCACAAAATCGTGCAATGAGAGTCATATTACAATGCTCGCGATATACAAAGGTTGAATTGATGCTGCAAACTCTTAAGTTTATGAATGTAAGACAGAGGCTAACGTACAATGTATGCACTTTTATTTTTAAGATAGTAAGAGGCATAATGCCTAAACATTTAAGTAATAGGATAGAAATAGTTGGAGATGCGAGTGGACGGCAAACGAGGCAGGCTGAGAATATTAGAATTCAATATCGCAGGACGAGAAGCGCGCAGAAAAGTCTATTTTATGAAGGTTTGAATATGTATAACGCCCTACCGATAGAAATTAAGCAATGCGAAAGAATTGAACCTAGGTTAAAAGAATTTATTGTACCTCATGTAGAGGAATTAAGTTAAGGATATTTTATGTAAAAAATAGCCGAGAAGGCTAATAAAGCTCAATCAATCAATCAATCAATCAATCTCTCTCTCTCTCTCTCTCTCTCTCTCTCTCTCTCTCTCTCTCTCTCTCTCTCTCTCTCTCTCTCTCTCTCTCTCTTTCATACGTGTGTATCTGCAGCACGTGCTATCTGGGTGACTGCTGATTGGCTGCTATGCGTAACACCGTGCATGCGAGTCTAGGTGCAGTGACGTTTACATTGAACTCTGCGCCATCTCTAGTGACTGCTTACTTGATTGACGGGGATGCAGCGTGAGTGCACTAGGTGTAGAAAGTCGATCGCGACCACGGTGTTTGAGTGCGGGTGCAAGAGAGTATTTCATCCCGGTTGTGTCAGACCATATTCTGTCACTAAATACGCCGACACTTGCTGCAAGTCGTTGGCTGCTTCTTCAAGTTTACCTCTTACACCTGAGGTGGAAAATACCGCGCGGTCGCTTGGTTTTGACGATTTTGACGGTATGGCCACTCCAACGGGCACTAGCACTCAATCGCAGTCTCGGAGCGATAACACAACTAACCAGCTTCTGCACCGATTAATTGATCAATTGAAGGAATCTGATACTAGATTCTCTGCTTTCGTTGAGAGTCAACAGCGGACAAACAACGAAATCAAGGAGCAGTTAAAGGAGTCCAATGCTAGATTCTCTACTTTCATTGAGAGTCAACAAAGAACAAACAGCGAAATCAATGATAAGCTCAACCAACTAAATCGAATTGCGAAAACAGTGGATCAGAGTTGCCAGCGCATCGCGGTGCTGGAGCGTGAGAGTGCGACACTTGCACGTGAAGTTAATGAATTGAAATCAACTCTGGTGGCCCCTCAGGCTCATGATGATAACAGAAACAAATTAATTATTTCTGGTGTACCAGCTGTATTGTCGGTCACGCCTGAGAGTGTCGTTAGTAATGTGTTTGCAGCTCTCGATGTCCCTAACCTGTCGAGTCACGTTCTTGATGTCAGAACTGTAGTTTGTAAGTCTCTTCCTATGACTGAGGGTAACAGACCCGTGGCTTCTTCTGACACTAACTCGCTTATTGTCACGTTGACTTCTGGAGCAGTACGCGATACGGTCATAGCCAGGAAACGGATTAGGCGTGTACTCAGGCAGAGTGAGGTATGCGGTGGCGGCTCTGATCGCAGCATATATGTGAACGAGCTCTTTTCCAAGGCCACTTATGATCTCTTACAACAGACTAAACGTGTCGCCAAGGAAAAATCTTGCAAGTACGTATGGGTGAACAGTGGTCGAATTTGTGTTAGGCGTGCTGACGGTAATCCTGTTATTCACATTGACAACGCCACAGATCTTGCTAAACTCGATTGACTAGTCCGACCCAATACGGTAACCACTATAAGCTCTAGTCAAAAGTCACATCAGGTTTACGTTGCCCAATTCAATGCAAATTCTCTTCGCGGACATGTAGATTTTATACGTCTACATTTTAGTACTAATTTCTATCACATTATCTCTGTATCGGAAACGTGGCTCAACGCTAACGTATCGGATCAACTTGTGGCCTTGGAAGATTACTTTTTGGTTCGTCATGATAGAGTGGGTCGGAGAGGCGGGGGTGTGGCATGCTATGTACACAAACTACTTAAGGTTAAAATCATAGCTACCTCTGGCAATATCAGCGAAAATGCACCTGAATATCTTCTTATTGAAGTGCGGTTGCCTGATGGTGAGGTGATACTGTTTGCGTCTATTTATAGACGACCTAAGTGCCTTCTCTTGCATGACTTTGTGGAGTCACTGACTAAGTACTCACATCTCTATAAAAACATCATTATTGGTGGCGATTTAAACTGCGATCTATCATCGACTAATTATGAAGCGAGCTATTTGCGTGAGCTGATGTCTAGCTTATCATTGCACATCGTTAACTTTGAACCTACCCATCATACGGCAACCTCAGACTCATGGCTCGACGTTTTGGTGGTGGATGACGTTGACAAGATTTTATCAGTTACTAAATCTTCGAGTCCTTTTATTGCTGGTCACGATCTGATCGAAATAAAACTCTCACTTGGCAATGATTTTAATACAAGACGCTCCATAAGAAGACGTAACTTTAAAGACATTGATGCCGACGAGTTCTGTGGTTGTCTTAGGTCCATTATGAACAGTCCTAGATACCTTGAGCGTATTCAAACCATCACTGATGCGGATGGGGGTCACTGCGTTGATGGTCTTTGTGCTGCGTTGTCAGATGCCTTAATCGAAGCACTGGATGTTCAGGCTCCTGCGCGTGTGATTGCGGTGCGGAGGCCACCGACGCGGTGGCTCTCAGACGATCTCAAAACGCGTCTCAACACCCGAAACAAAATGTACAAACAGGCTAAGCGCTCGGACTGTTTACTCGACTACACTGCCTATAGACACTTTAGGAACCAACTCAATGTGGATATCAAGCGAGCGAAGAGTGAATTCCACTACAATTCATTTATCAAAATTACTGACTCGGCTAAGCTATGGAGAGAACTGGCGCGACTGGGTCTAGTAAAACAGACACAAGTCTCTCCACTACACTTTTTTACACCTGATCAGCTGAATGTCTACTTCGCGTCTGTCTCCAGGGCTCAGCTGCCATGCTCACGGGCAGAATCTGTGGCTGCTATTGCCCAGATTCCTCGACCAGCATTACGACCGCAGTTTGGATTCTCTGCTGTGCTGCCTTGCGATGTTTACAAGTTTCTCATGACTGCACCCCTACATTCTTATGCGTCGGGTTCTGACGGCATTCCGCTGTACGTTCTGCGTATTGCTTGGCCAGTGATCTCCTCAGTGCTTACGGCACTGTTCAACCGATCGTTAGAGACTTCCACGTTCCCGTTAGAATGGAAGCGGGCACTAATCCGCCCACATTCGAAAATTCGAAATCCACGGTCTCCATCTAACACTAGACCGATAGCGAACCTGCCTGAACTGTCGAAAATCCTTGAAAGGATTGTTGCCTTGCAGATTACGCAATATCTGGACGAATTCGATCTATTAAATCCCAGGCAGTCTGCTTACCGTTCGGGTCACAATACTCAGTCCGCTCTCTTAAGGGTCTATGATGATATCAGGCGCGCGATCGACATTGGCCACATAACTATAATGATACTCTTCGACTTCAGCAAGGCATTTGACACTGTCCCACATCCACTGCTTTACTTAAAGCTGAAAGAGGTTGGGTTCTCTGACGAGGCTATAATGTGGTTCTTCTCTTACCTTACAGGCCGATCTCAGGCAGTGGTAGATGATGTTGGAAACATATCTGAGTGGCTTTTTGTATCGTCTGGAGTACCGCAGGGCTCTGTGCTCGGTCCTCTGTTGTTTTCCTTATATATCAACGATATAGCGCGTGTTTTGCTATACACCTATCATATGCTTTTTGCAGATGACGTTCAGGCTTATCTCTCATGTCCTCCGACCGACATAAATCGTGGTCTTGAATTGATTACTAGGGATGCCAAGGCCATTTTCGATTACGCTAGTGTAAACGGTCTCAAGCTCAATCCGAACAAATCTAAGATCATTATATTTGGTAGTCGAGCCCACATTGAAACCATTGATCTGAATCTTTTACAGCCGGTAGTGGTAAACAATACGCCAATACCTTTTGTGAGTGAAGTTAAGAACCTCGGTGTCATCCTTACGTCAGATCTTTCTTGGAAGAAACATGTCATCCACGTCTCTCAGAAAATTCATCATGCACTGTACAGTCTCAAATTCAACCGAAATTCTCTCTCGATTGAATTAAAGATAAAGCTTGTTGTTACCCTAATAATGCCTCACATTGATTATTGCTGTCTGGTGTATCATGGCATGACCGGTGAGCTGAACACCAGATTGCAGAGCTACTAAACTGCTGTATTAGATTCATCTACAATCTCAGACGAGATGAGCATATAACGCCGTACAGGAAGCGACTGGGATGGCTTCGAGTTGAAAATAGGAGGCTGTATTTTATGGGCTGCCAAATGTATCGAATTCTCCATATGAGATCACCCTCCTACCTCCGTGAGCTTTTCACTGAAATTGATCCGTTGCTGAGGAGATCCGAACGTCTGGCTACTACTCAGACCTTCCACATTCCTGCGCACAGAACGGAAACATACAGAAACTCCTTTCATATCTCCGCAATTTACTTCTGGTATTCGCTCCCTGACAATATAACTTCTGCATCGTCGTTAGTATCATTCAAGAGTCTTCTTCGATCGTTTCTGCTGACATCTGAATCTGACTGAACGTATCTACTTGCTGTTCTTTTCTTATTCTTTTATCGAGGTCAGTAAAGATGTTAGTAGTCGGTTGGTGGACTAGCTCTAAGTATGTTAATTTTAGGTGCGTTACTGTTATAGTGCGTTAGTTATATAAGTGCGTTAGTTTTAAGTTGTTTATTTGTACTGTTCTATAGATTTTAGTTACTTTATATCATATTGGGAAATGTGTTATCTCTATCGATCGATTTATTAATTTTATGCATGTTATACCGTATTGAGCAAATCTCATGTTACATTGGCTTCCTACGCTATATGCTCGAAGCGGTCTATTCAATATTGAGTGAGAGCACTTGTATCTCATCCCGTTGTATCTTTTTTGTTGTATCTGCAATAGTTCTGTAAATGATTATTACTTCTTGCCCTTTAGCCTTCGCTTGGGCATAATAAAGTCTATCTATCTATCTATCTATCTATCTATTTATCTCTCTCTCTCTCTCTCTCTCTCTCTCTCTCTCTCTCTCTCTCTCTCTCTCTCTCTGTAGTATTTGTTATCCTTTACGGAGAGTGACGGAGAGAGAGGTTCTAATGTGACGTCATAGTGCGCTGTTGCCGGATCTCCGTACTTACGAGTTCAGCGAGACCAAGCGAGACTGTTCTCTGTTTGCTTTTTATTCAATATTTCAGAAAATATCTTCGAAGTCATAATTTTTTTTGTTCTAATTTGTTTGTAAGATGTTTATTAATATTTCTGCAAAGTTTTGAAAGTATGCCATATTTTCTTCGATATTAATTTCTCAAATGAAGTTGAAAAAATAGTAAAACTTGATGAATTCCCATAAGAGCCCATGTTAAATTCAAATTGTTATAACTTTTGAACGGGCCTCGCAAACTTGTTCAAACTTGGCACAATGCTTTATTATTATAATACTCATCACCTGACAAAGTTTGAAGAATTTGGCATTTTTTCTTCTAAGGGCTCATACAACCTTAACGTTATTTCGAGATTCCCCGAGCTAGCAACGGAATGTCGACTCCGACATTATAAATACCACTGCCGAATTATAAGATCAGGCGGGCAGTCGCAAATCATAATCTGAACGTGCGTCACCTTTACTACGTTTACGTGAGCGTTACTTCTGTAGTAACTTACGATAATTCCTTCCCGTAAACGGGATTTTGTAGTAACTTACGATAATTTACTCCGCGTAAACGAGTGAATTATCGCAAGTTACTACAGAATTAACGCTCGCGTAAACGTAGTAATTAACCGCTACAATAATATACTATCCTGGTTACAGCACAACAAAATTAACAACCAAAGTTCACGCATTTGAATATCATTTGCTTGTGTCATAATTCCGGAAAGCAAGCATTTCAGATCGTAAGTTTGAAGTGTAAAGAACTGTGTTGTACGCTGTCGTTTTGACAAACGGTTTTGTGAACATGTAAGTGCATTGTTCAGGATTTTCACCGCGATCGATCACCGCGATCGATACCGCTGCCGCCATCCCTGAGCCGCCCCCTGAACGAGGTGACTTCGCGCCGCTCCCCCGCGACACCCCTGACCGCGCAGTCTCTCGCGTCGCGTTATCGATCCGGACATGCGAGGATCCCGTGATCCTGCGAAACGCGCCTATTGGACCTTTCAATTGTCGCGTCACGGAATGCTCCGGAAACGGGCCCGCGAGAGCTCCGGTCCCTTCAGTAGAAGGAAATCGAGCGGTTCAAACGGTCCTCCTGCCGACTTGCACCCGTACGCATAGATCTCTACTCCGATTCACGCGGTCAAGTTCGCCGTCGTGCATTCGTTAATCTCGCAAGTGGCGGTTCACGCGGACTTACGCCCCGTTGTGCATCCGCGCTGCAGTTATAGTGCCGTCAGTGCACTCAGCCAAGTGTCTCGCAGGCACTCGCAACCGCGCCATTCGCGCGCTCGATCCGCTCTCACAGTGCGGTGACGAACTTAACGCCTCTGAGCGTCCGCATCTTCACCCTCGCTGACAGCGAGAGGTGCATTCCATACGCTACTCCACGCCGCGCCTCGTTCTGTAAAGGCCCTCGGCGAAGCTGTACAAATTATAAATAAAGTGCCGTGCAACTTTGAAGTGCAAAGGTCAGTGTCCGCTCATTCTCCGCACTCCGGATCCCTGTCGGGGTCGACCCGGCCTTCCCTGCTCCAATTGGCGAACCGGAGTTACGCCCGGCCGAGAATTTCGCCAACATAAATTCTGATCCTTCGAGCCGGATCGGAGTGCCACGGTGCCATACGCCGAAGTGACGGACGCTCCACCAAGATGGATGACCTCATGGCGCAACAGAAAGTCGCAATTCACGCGATTGACCGAGCCCTCGACAATTTCAAGAAGATCGGCAAGGCGAATTACACCCTTGGAGTGGTTCGCAACCGATTGCTGCAACTCAAGGAGAACTACGCTCGGTTTGAGCTTCTCCACGGCAAGATTCTGGCTGCCGCCACCAAGAAGTTCATCGCCACGAGTCGATACTTCACCGAGGATCGTTTCGACAAGTGCGAGGAGACATTCCTGACGACATCCGACTACATGGCTGAGTGGATGAGCAGGTTGGAGTCGCCGCCGCAAGTCAACCCTGGGTCATCCCCCGTAAGCCAATGTAATATCAGCGCATCGCCGCGTACCGCGTTTCAGCTTCCGCGCATTAATTTGCCAAAATTCACCGGAGAGTTTCGCGAGTGGGAAGCGTTTCGCGATCAATTCACAGCGCTCATTATAAACAATCGTGACTTGTTAGAGGTCAATCGGTTGCAATATCTGCATTCGTGCGTGAAAGGCGAAGCCAGCGATGCCATACGCAATCTGGCATTAACGGATGCTAATTTCAAAATCGCGTGGAATTTGTTGCTCGCGCGATACGACAATCGCCGACGGTTGGTGCACGAGCACATACATTCTCTGCATACGCTTCCTCCCGTGACCTCAGATTCCGCTGCCGCTCTCACCGCGTTGCGCGATAAAGCAAGCGTTTCGATTCAGTCTCTAAAAAACCTCGGCCGTGCGGTTGACACATGGGACGACATGTTGGTTTATTTGCTAGTACAAAGGCTTGATAAAGGCACCCGTAAAGCATGGGAATTAAAACTTGGAGATACGTTAGATTATCCCACATACGAGCAACTTGATAATTTCTTAAAGTCGCGAATACGTGCGCTCGAGAATATTCTCCCGGCTTCGCCTCAAGTCAAGGGCAATAAACAACATTCCTCAGTTCAAGCTCACGCAGCTAATGCCTGTACGAACAAGTGTCCCATGTGCCAAAAGACGCATTTCTTGTCCGCCTGTCCGGACTTTCAAAATAAAAGCGTCGCTCAACGACGTGATCTCGTGAAGAAGTTTCATTGTTATTACAATTGCCTGAGCACACGGCATACTCGCGATGCGTGCTCAAGCAAGAATACATGCCGTCAATGTCAGCAGAAGCACCATACGCTTTTTCATACGACCGATGTGAATAATAACGATAGCTCGACAACCGAGAACTCATCTTCATCCACGGACGCGAAAACCGATTCAACTGACGAAGTAACGTCACATTTATTGGCTCACACGAGCTTTTCGAAATCTAATATTTTGCTAGCCACTGCCTGGATCAAGGTGAGCGGTCTCAACGGTCGACATACTATAGTTCGTGCGTTATTGGATCAAGGTTCCGTTACAACTTTGATCACCGAACGTTTAGCTCAGCGATTGCGTCTCCCGCGTACGCGCGTCTCCGTCTCTATCACTGGGATCGGCGAGACCGCTGCCACCGCACGCAGCGCAGCTACCGTTCACGTGTCAGCGCGTGACGGCACGGGCCCGCGGCCCTCCGTCTCCGCTCTTGTTCTCAAGTCGCTTACGACTTACATTCCGCACAGAGTGCCGGATATAACCAAGAAGTCGTACATTCGCGAACTCTCGCTAGCCGACAACGATCCGACTAGCGCCGCGCCGATTGACGTCATCATCGGTGCTGACTTGTATGGCGCGATCTTACTTCCGGAAGTCCGTAGTCGCGCCCCTCATGAGCCCGTAGCTCAAAACTCCATATTCGAATGGTTCCTGTCCGGCCCGATGCCGGTACCGTCGCAGTCACGGCCGGCTCGCATTCAAACGCACCACTGCACGGTGCTGTCGGAAATCTCCGACCAGTTGCGACGTTTCTGGGAAGTCGAAGAACTTCCTCAGCAAACTCATCTCTCACCGGAAAAGATTCGATGCGAGGAGCATTTCTTATCGACGCATTCTCGTGCCCCCAATGGGCAATATATAGTGCGGTTGCCGTTCAAATCGGGGCCCCCTATCAACATAGGCGAATCGAAATCGTCCGCAATCGCGTTGTATTCGCGTCTCGAGTCGCGGTTAAAGTCAAATCCGGATCTCGCAAAGGAATACAACGAATTTCTCGCGGAATACGAGCGTCTCGGACACATGGTCAAGGCGCCGCGAGACGACCCTTCCGATGGTCAGGTATATTACATACCGCATCACGCAGTTATACGCGAGCACAGCTCGACAACTCGTTTGCGCGTTGTTTTCAACGCCTCTCATCCGACCTCCAATGGTCTTTCCTTGAACGATCATCTCATGGTTGGCCGCAAGTTGCAACCTGAGTTGTCATTCATTATCTTGCGATGGCGGCAATATCGATTTGTCTTCACAGCCGACATCGCCAAGATGTATCGCCAAATTCTCGTCCACCCCTGCGACGTGGAATATCAGCGAATCTTATGGCGACCCACACCGACCTCGCCATTGATAGCCTATCTCTTACTAACCGTCACGTACGGTAACGCGAACGCGCCGAATGCCGCCCTCCGTGTGGTCGACCAAGTCGCCAAAGACGAAGGCGCGGAATTCCCGTTAGCTGTTCCGGTATTGCAGCTGCACACATCCGTCGACGACTGTGTGTTCGGTGCTGATGACATACCGCTCGCGCTTCAAACGCGCGACCAATTGATCTCTCTCTTGAAAAGAGCAGGATTTCATCTTCGCAAATGGGCGAGTAACAATCCTGTATTACTCGAAGGCATCGATCCTCAGGATCATGGCCTTGCTTCAGCCATAACGCTCGAATCTGATGAACGTCTCAAAGTGCTCGGTCTCAAGTGGGATCCCCACAAAGACGTCTTTCAATTCGACGTCACGCTTGTAGAGTCGGTCCCCGACACGAAACGCTCAATTCTTTCGACTATCGCTCGAATTTTCGACCCTCTCGGCTGGATGGCTCCCGTGGTCATCACCGCGAAAATTCTCATGCAGCAGCTCTGGCTGCTTCGCTGTGAATGGGACGACGTCATCCCTGACGATCTCCTCCGAAAATGGAGAGATTACTACTTTCAATTGCCGCTATTGAAACAAATCTCGATTCCGCGTTGGACAGGTTACGGATCCGATACGCTCAGCGCTGAAATTCATGGGTTTGCCGATGCGTCTGCCTCCGCATACGGAGCGGTCATTTATCTATGAGTTACGCACATCGACAGAACAGTCGAAGTCACGATGCTCATGTCAAAATCGAAAGTAGCGCCGCTCAAACCCATGAGTATTCCTTGATTAGAGCTGAGCGCCGCGGTCCTTCTCGCGCGTGCAATCGACGCGATTCGATCTGCGCTCACAATCGCGATTAAATCTTACCACTGTTGGACCGATTCGAAGGTCACGGAAGCCTGGCTATCGCAGCCTCCTTCCCGATGGCCAATATTCGTCGCAAATCGGGTTCACGAGGTGCAAACTCTCTTACCGAATGCCGAGTGGCATCACGTGCCCTCACAACAAAATCCGGCCGATCTCGTGTCGCGAGGCGTACCCCCGGAAAATCTTATAAATCAACCCTTGTGGTGGACAGGGCCTGACTGGCTCAAACGTTCGTCCGATCAATGGCCATCTGAGCCTCAATCAGATTCGCAGGAAACACCGCCGGAAGAGCGAGTTCGCGCTCCCGTGCACCTCATGCAATCTCGCGATCGATGGGATCTCGGCGAGAGATTCTCGTCGTGGAACAAGCTGGTGCGAGTCACCGCTTACGTCATGCGATTTGTTCGGGGCGCTCGCGAAAGTGGTCGCGTCAAGTCAAATGCGCCGTCGCAAACCGAGCCGGAACCGCTCAGTCCGGACGAAATTAATTTCGCGCGCACCTTTTGGCTGAGGAACATTCAACGTCAGCTGTTCCCTGTCGAATATGCCCAGTGAGAGGGCTCACAACGCGTCTCAAAAAACAGTAAACTACTGCCGTTAAACCCGTTTCTCGATGAGAACGGGCTCATTCGCGTTGGCGGTCGCCTCCGCCATTCAACGTTTCCGCACGACAAAAAGCACCCGGTTGTGCTCGCTGCTCATCCGGCAGTTGCCGCGTTGATACGCGATACACACTTACGCGCCTTCCACGCTGGGCCGCAATACACGCTACATCGGCTGCGTGAAACGTACTGGATATTACGCGCGCGTCAAACAATCCGCGCTATTCTGCATCAATGTGTCACATGCGCGCGGGAAAATGCCAAGATCGCGAGCGAGTTGATGGGCGACTTGCCCGCGTGTCGCGTTACGTCGACGTCACGCGCATTCCTACATTGCGGGGTAGATTATGCCGGACCGATACAGGTCAGATCTACACCCGGTCGAGGATACAAATCGAGAAAGGCGTATATTGCCGTGTTTGTGTGCATGGCAGTGAAAGCCACGCACCTAGAGTTAGTTAGCGACTGTACGACTTCCGCGTTCGTCGCTGCATTCGATCGGTTTTGTGCGCGTCGCGGCGTTCCCAGTGATATGTACTCGGACAACGCGACGACCTTTCACGGCGCTCATCGCGAAATATCCGCCGCATGGAAGAGAGCCGTACGCGATCCGAACTTTCAGAATCAAACCGCGACTCAAGGCGTTCGTTGGAACTTCATTCCTCCGTCCGCGCCGCATTTCGGCGGACTATGGGAAGCGTGCGTCCGCAGCGTGAAATTTCACATGAAACGCGTCATCGGAGCACACACGCTGACATTCGAGGAGCTGACCACGCTCTTATGTAAAATCGAAGCGTGTCTGAACTCGCGACCGCTCGCTCAGATGTCCGATAACGTAGACGATTATTGTGCAATGACACCGAGTCATTTTCTAATTGGCACCGCGCTAACAAGCGCCCCCACGCCTTCTTTACTCGACGAAAAGGAAACGCGTCTCACTCGATGGCAGCTAATTCAGCAAATGCGCGATAGCTTTTGGAAGCTGTGGTCGAATGACTATCTGCATACGTTGCAGCAACGCCCCAAGTGGTGTGAGGTTCAAAATCTTGCTCGAGTCGGACGCTTAGTACTTCTGCGAAACTCACTAGCTCCGCCGAACAAGTGGGAGTTGGGCAGAATCATAGAGTGTCACCCTTGCGAGGATGGACTTACACGCGTCGTTACGGTCAGAACGGCCAAATCCAAGTACAAACGAGCGATCGTTAAGTTGTCATTTCTCCCGGTTGATGTAAATACCGATCGTAATGATCCAGAGTGACATTCCGTGATAGCTGCGAAGCATTGTGCGCTCAATCGCACCGTAATTCTATATATACTGTAAATAATCCTGTACATTGTAAATTCTAGTTTAAGTTGTTAATACTTTAAGTTTGTTTCAGCACTCGCAGTGCTCCGCATGGCGGGCGGCGCGAGATCCACATTCGTCACGGCGGGCGGCTCCTGTCTTTATTGCGAATCGGTATTCGCGGCGGGCGGTATGTTCAGGATTTTCACCGCGATCGATCACCGCAATCGATACCGCTGCCGCCATCCCTGAGCCGCCCCCTGAACGAGGCGACTTCGCGCCGCTCCCCCGCGACACCCCTGACCGCGCAGTCTCTCGCGTCGCGTTATCGATCCGGACATGCGAGGGTCCCGTGATCCTGCGAAACGCGCCTATTGGCCCTTTCAATTGTCGCGTCACGGAATGCTCCGGAAACGGGCCCGCGAGAGCTCCGGTCCCTTCAGTAGAAGGAAATCGAGCGGTTCAAGCGGTCCTCCTGCCGACTTGCACCCGTACGCATAGATCTCTACTCCGATTCACGCGGTCAAGTTCGCCGTCGTGCATTCGTTAATCTCGCAAGTGGCGGTTCACGCGGACTTACGCCCCGTTGTGCATCCGCGCTGCAGTTATAGTGCCGTCAGTGCACTCAGCCAAGTGTCTCGCAGGCACTCGCAACCGCGCCATTCGCGCGCTCGATCCGCTCTCACAGTGCGGTGACGAACTTAACGCCTCTGAGCGTCCGCATCTTCACCCTCGCTGACAGCGAGAGGTGCATTCCATACGCTACTCCACGCCGCGCCTCGTTCTGTAAAGGCCCTCGGCGAAGCTGTACAAATTATAAATAAAGTGCCGTGCAACTTTGAAGTGCAAAGGTCAGTGTCCGCTCATTCTCCGCACTCCGGATCCCTGTCGGGGTCGACCCGGCCTTCCCTGCTCCAATTGGCGAACCGGAGTTACGCCCGGCCGAGAATTTCGCCAACATAAATTCTGATCCTTCGAGCCGGATCGGAGTGCCACGGTGCCATACGCCGAAGTGACGGACGCTGGCGTTCTACCACTAGACCACACTGCCGCCTGCGTTTACGTTACTATGTGCATGGCGAAATATTGGGAGGAGCGCTTTATAAACAATAATGGCTATGATAACAATAATGTCACTTATACATAGTTAATAATTTTTGTTATAAACATAGCGTTTCTCCCAATGTCTTGCCGCGGTCTAGCAACATAATAAACGTTGGACTGCTCCTTCTCGTCGAATCGCACGAACGCGTCCTGATTCGCGTATCTTTATTAATTATTATTAATTAAGTATTTTTTCATTAATTATTGAAATACTTACAAAACGGTAAAAGACTTTTCGCGCGCGATTTAATTTTACCCGCTCTAGCTGCCTACGGGCAGTGGTCCGTTTATTACTTGACACCCTGTATGTATGTACACACGTATAAGATACTTGATATCCCACATAGTATTTGCAAGGAAATGATACGATAAACAAATTTATATTAGGCAGTGTATTACTGTTTATCACACTATTTATTATATTTTTATTTAATTTTATAGAAATTTAACCTGTATAAACAAACTTAACCTTTAACTACCGGCCAAATGACACGTGAGCAATAGAGCAGACCAGCGCGATAACGTCGCGCGCCACGCGCGATATCCAATGAGCGCAGCAATGAGCGGAAAAGCGTTATGTACGTTTTGCTGGAGCCCATAGAGGCAACTGGAAGTCACTAAAATTCCTCACGCGGAAGCATGTCATTGGTTAATCAATTTCCTCTGTAACTCAGTAGATAGTTAATGAGAGGTGATTCGCCCGCAGGCAGTGGTCGCGTACGAATGTGTCGCGCTCCCGTGCGGTCTCTTTATCCGCGGCTTTTGTTTTAGCAAGTGTGGTTCTCTCGCGGCATGTGTTATATCCCGCGAGTTACGGACGATCTTCGTCGTGTGACGATGACACAAAAGCGTGTCTCGTCTTCCGTCGGCGTAGTTTTTCTTTTCATTTCGCGTGTGCGAATCCTTTGCTCAAATTCCCCATATCGTAGTTCGCACGTGGTGTTATGCAGGGGGCTTCGGCCTCTTGCAAAGACTTGGGGAGAAGGGGGAGGTCGTGCCGTTACCCTCGCGTACGTCCTCTCTTCTTGATCCTGATGAGGATGACGGTTATCCTCATTCCCGCTTCCACTCTCGTTCTTCGTCGCGCTCTCGTTCGGGCTCTAATTCACGTACACGCTTGAGATCGGCCATTAGAATGTCGGTTCCTCTTTCCGCTCACGAAGAGTTTGAAACCAGCGTGGTTTCTGGCGATAGATTCGAGCAGAATGCCATGATATGCGATGTAGGAACATTGTCGTCATCGAGTTCCCTCATTCACCGGGTTCAAAGTAGTGACGAAACTTGCGATCGTACAACAAGTTCGAACTTATCTCAAGACAATGGCGGCAGCCCGCCCCTCGCAACTTCTGCTCAGTCTATTTCTGAGTCATCTTTTATGGATATAGATCACGATAGAAGCAGGAACGAGGACGAGGACGAGCGTGGCCTAGTAGACAGCGCACTGGTCTATTGAACCAAAGGTCCCGGGTTCGATTCCCGGTAGAGCTAGAAAAATTATATTTGCTCGTTCTCCTCTCGGAAGGCAATGGCAAACCACCGAGAGTATGTCTTGCCAAGAGAACTTCTCTAAAAAATATAGCCGTTTGGAATCGGCGTTAAACTGTAGGTCCCATATACAATGTGCATAATCCACGTGCGCAACACATCACGCTCGGGCACGAGTAATAGGACTGAGGATGGATGGATAAGCAGGAAAAGATCCACCAGACTTATCTGAGGCCTCTGCACGTAAGAGGCCTTTTCGCTGCACACCTCGAGCAGACATTTTGTCCGCTCCAAGCAGACAACGAAGAAGATGAATCTGAAATCATCAACTTCCTTCAATCGCCTCTACAAATGGATGTGCCCATAAAATCAATAAGCCCCAAAGAAACCCAGAGAGTCATTTCATCTCTTGACTCCAAAAAAGCACCAGGCTACGATCTAATCACAGCATCCATATTGAAAAGAATACCAAGCAACGCTATAACGCTAATCACAAACATCTTCAACGCAATACTAACAATAAGAACAGGCTTTTATCCTGGATAGTGGAAGATAGCGCAAATTATTTTAATCCCCAAACCAGGCAAAAATCCGAATGATCCTAGGTCTTACAGGCCAATAAGCCTCCTTCCAGTACTCTCTACAGTCTTTGAGAAGCTATTACTGACCCATATAAGACCATATTTATCTCACACAATACCAAACCATCAATTTGATTTCAGAGAAAAACATAACACCATAGAACAAGTGCATAGAGTAGTCACTGTCATCAGCAAAGCACTTGAAACTAAAAAATACTGTACTGTAGTCTTCTTAGACATCAGCCAAGCGTTCGACAAAGTATGGCATGAAGAATTGCTTTTCAAAATCAAGAATATGCTTCCGCATTCTTTCTATCCAATCCTAAGATTATATCTTCGAAACAGATGCTTTGAAGTCAAATTCAACGAATGCATTTCCAAACTACACCCAATAAACTCAGGAGTTCCGCAAGGAAGTATACTGGGACCATTGCTCTATTTAATATACACGGCTGATCTCCCTGTCAATAGAGAAACCACGACTGCTACTTACGCAGACGATACAGTCATTCTCACAACTCATGAGAATCCTAACTCTGCCTCAAAAACCCTACAAAAAAGCCTAACGAAAATGGAAGGATGGTACAAGAAATGGCGAACAAAAACCAATTAAACAAAATCAGCACAGGTCACTTACACATTAAGAGAAAAAACTTGTCCTCCAGTCCAATTATACGGCCAAGAAATACCACAGGCAAATGATGCCAAATACCTAGAGATACACATAGATCGCAGACTCACCTGGAGAAAACACATATGGACAAAGAGAATGCAACTAGATGCACAACTAAGAAACATGTACTGGCTAACAAGAAGAAAATTAAACCTGTCAGTCGACAGTAAGATAGCAATCTATAAAACAATACTCAAGCCAGTCTGGACATATAGTATCCAGCTATGGGGCTCAGTTAGCAATAGCAACATAGAAATACTAGAACGATTTCAAACTAAAACTATTAGAGCAATGCTAGACATACCTTACTACATAAACAACAAGTACATCCTCAATGACTTAAAGATCAACAGCGTAAAAAAAGAAACAAGCATGATTAGTGAAAGATATCAAAAAGAATTACAAGACCACCCAAACACACTCGCATCTAATCTTCTAACCAGCGACAAATTTAAATTCAGAATACTTAAAAGACAAAGTATCCTGACATTACCTACTAGACAATAGGAGCCATAACGCCTAGATATTAATCAATGGATTAAATTCTCCTAAAACCCCATCTAAGACCGAGTGGTCACACATAAGAGTTGCTTATTGTACTATGTGCAGATTGTAACGTGGCAGAAGGGACATAAAAAAATTAATAATTTAAAAGTTACAAATTTTTAAGTAAAAAGTCATTTTTTATGTACTTTAGCTTTGCGATTTTTTTTCAATATGTTAATATTAAATAATTGACAAAATTAATATTGTGGCAGGTTTTACAACATTTCAAGAAGGTTCAGTAATTTTTTCAAGTCAAAATAATGAAAACTGTAAATATGACAGCCGATTAAAGTCGCTGGGGTCATTTTGACCCTGGTGTGACCATTATGAAACTGTAGATAAGTGTGATCACAAAGGGTTAAGGAGGGTATGCAAAATTAAGATTTTGGGAACTGTTAGGGGAACGAATAAATCTTACGTATTCTTTGGTACGACGAAGAACGTGAACAATTATTAATTTTTGTATACCGCGGAGGATGGCTCAATGTGTAGCAGAAACGTACGGAACGTTTTTGTAATTTTTTTAAAATTTAAAATAAATTAGGTTTCTGATATATTATGCACTGATAACCGCGTTGTTACTCTCAAGGCCAAATCACAATTGTTTATTCTTATCGAGAGTCCTAAATTATTTTATTATATATTTAAATAAGTTTTTATATAAAAACATTTTTACCGGGTATACTTCTGCTATAGCCGGGTATAGCAGTAGTTGAAGCCGGATGTTGGCAATTTAAGACAGAGCGAAATAGTTGATTTGCTTCTAGTGCTTTCTTACTTTCTCTTTCTGTCTTTTTCTAGTATATAATACTTTCTCTCTTTCTTTCTCATGAATAATAACGACTCTTGACAATCGCTCTAAACTAGAGTGAGAAAGCAGTAGACACAAAACAGCTTTCTTATTGCGTCCTAAACTGCCAACTCCCGGCTTCACGTCGTAGACAGAATGCTTGGTTTATACATTACATTTTTACATGACTTATTATGTTATAACTTATTATGATCGTGATGATCATTTTGACACACACACATACACCACACACGCACACACACACACACACACACACACACACACACACACACGCACGCACGCACGCACGCACGCACGCACGCACACACACACGCACACGCACACGCACACGCACACGCACGCGCACACGCACACGCACACGCACACGCACACGCGCACGCACACGCACACGCACACACACATATTTTTTAAATGCAATTTTTCGACGTTTTAGAACATTCTGAACATATTGGCATCGAAAAATAAAAAGCAGTTTTTTCTTCGATCTTTTCTACCCTTATTTCATGTATAATTTTTTAAGATTTGGTTGACTAGACCTAGCTTTATACACGATCAAAGCTTTATATACGAGGTTTACGAAAACAAAGCTTCCTCTATAAAAAAGCAATATTTAACAATTATAAGATACCTATAAAAATATTGATTGATTCCTTTGCTCTAAGAAAAAGAAAAAAAATTTATAATACATCACTCATAGTATATTAGTGTGTATACCGTGTGTATGTTTATTGCAAAAAAAATAACAATATTTTACATATTTCCACAAACACTTATGTTTAAATTGAATAATTGTATTGAATAAATTGTTATCATACCTAAGGATATTTTTAATATCCTCTCGCCATTCCTGTATGCCATACACGCTGCTGATTTTCAACTGATAAAGTTCATAGCCAGTCATGGCGGCGGAAAGTTTTGTCAAGCTCTTTCTTCCTGATCCGCCAATACCGATCATCAACATATTGCCACAAGGAATTGCCAAGACACGGCAAATTCTGGAGAGATGCTCAAGCGCATAATGAAAGAGTACGATATCGATCTTATTGCGATGTGTATCATTATACTCCTCTAGAAATAAAGAAACTATTTGTTGATATTCTTCTATTGACGGAATTTCCTCATAACGCCGATCTTCCAATATAGATTCGATATCCATAAAGTTGCCGAATATCAAACTATCTAAGCTCTTTTCTGTGATTTTATTTTGAAGCTTAGGTAGATGTTCAAACATTACGTCAAATCGATCCTTTAAAATATTCTCGACTATATCCTTGATTGTATGGAATAACCAATATCGATCGGAGTGATCAATCAGACGATCGCCGAAAACTCGTAGCACTTCATGTACCCACAATCTGCCGAAAACAGTCTTGTTACTATCTACAGACTCCTTCTTTACTAAGGTGCAACCAGTTATCACTCGTATAAAGTCACGTATATTGAAGAGATAATGAGGCTTGAATAATGTCGGTCGCAAATGATGGATTACATTCTCGAACACGTGTAAGGTGGCAATCACTAAATCATTGATAATCGGCATTACACTGACAGTGAAGCCTTTCTGCTTCAGTCCCACAAACGCGAGATTTGTGAAGATCCTAAACAAGTTATCGCGTGAAAACTCACATACATTAAATAAATTAAAGTGACGTAGAAACCGACGGTAGATCTCTTGCCTGCTACCACCGGGAACTGCCATGGCGCATACAAACATAGTGTCTAAAATAGCGATTGCTTCTAATTTGTTCAGATCAAACCATATGCCATGATCGAAGAATTGACGCAACAACTCAATTGGTGGTTGTGCACCATAGAATTCTTTTGCTGGCATATTTACTTCATCGATAAAGACAATGCAACGCTTATCGAATGGCGGTCTATATTGATTTCTACGTCTCTTGTTCAATTTCAATAATACCAATTCCTGTGTCTGCGCCGCAGTGATATTTGACGTAAAAGTGATAAGATTAGGCAGATATTCTTTTTCATCCAATTTGTTGATTAATAAATCCTTTAGATAGAGGCTCTTGCCAGTACCAGTGTCGCCATAAAGCAGAAAGCATCGTTGATACTTGATGTGCATCGACATAATATTTTGGTATTTGACTGTATCACTCGTGGGAATAATGATGCGCGCAATACTCTCTGTTTCTAGAAAAGGTTCCGCTTTTGCAGTATCTGCAAAGCGCTTCCAGACTCCTTTTGCACGGAAACTGTAATAAGAAAGAACAAATTGTTAAATATCGCTGTTTTAGTCTTAATGTTATTTCCTAATATCGATAAATATTCGATTATGCACTAATCTAAAATTTTATAATCAATAATATACTGAGTATTCCAGATCAGGTCAATAAAACTTCAAGATCTTATAAGAAATTAAATTTGGATTAAAAAAGTTCTTATAAATAGAAATCTCGAAATGCTTTATTAAAAAGTTGTAGCTAATAAACTTCGAAAAATCACGTTTTTTTTAATGATTTTCAAAAATAACCTTTCAAAATCCTTTATTTATTTGAAAAAAAGTAACGATCAAATAAATATGATGGATAATTAAATAACAAACTAAATTACATCAATGACATTTAATTCTGATAAAGCGTTCAAAAGATAATAAGCTGAAAACAACGAAAAAAGCAGAAACTTGAAATAATTACCTTCCGAAGATCTTTGTGTAAACACTACATTCGTAGCGTTCGCTTTAGTGTAACAATCAGTAACTAGTTATTTTTAAAACTTATCAAAAAGACGTGACTTTTTTAAATTTATCAAGAGACACGGTAGTGTCTCGCGCCAAGTACACGCGAAGCGAGACCGCACCGTGACTCTTTTACGCGAACACACGAGTTGCTAGTACCCGAGATTTTGAGATCTCAATAATGAGTGAACGGACCAAGTTCTAAGTGGGCTTGATCGATAGCTTGGGTTTCAATAATATGTATAATAAGAGTGTTTTTATTTTTCTGCTACGAGCGGAGATATTACGATGCAAAGTCCAAAATGTTAAATTTTACAATTAAGAAACGTCATCATCGTCGTCATCGCCGCCGTACAGTTGCTTTTGCCTCAATAGATGGCATTTGAGAACATTTCGAGCGTCACCTCGGATCCCCTCCATGACAATGTTGCTACATTGAAAAGAGACAGCATATACGCATACGTTGCGGCGCGCTCAATGCGTACGCGCGGACAGCGCGCTGTCAGTCATCGTCATCAGTTATAAGCTAGAAATACGTATCGCGTTCGCGCGTAAGACCGTGGTTTCTCATCGTTAAATACTACGATCGTTTAATTCCGAATTTCGGTTGCGTCACGCAAGGATCAAAGTGCCACGAAATTAGGATGTGGGTGTCACAAGAGGTGAAATATCAGCGGGTCGGAGATATGTAGTGACAGTCGTGACTGTTATTATGTTTACGCGAGCGTTACTTCTGTAGTAACTTACAATAATTCACTCGTATACGCGGGATGAATTATCATAAGTTATTACAGAACCCCCGTTATGTAGAGGAATTATCGTATAAGTTACTACAAAAGTAACGCTCGCGTAAACGTAGTACGTGACAGATTAGTGTAGGTGTGATCATCAATATATCATATTGTTCAGGATTTTCAATCCGTCGCGATCGAGCATAAATCGATACCGCTAACGCCATCTCTGAGCCGCCCTCTGAACGAGGTGATTTCGCGCCGCACCCCCGTCACCCCCTGACCGTGCAGCTCTCGCGACGCGCGATCGATCCTGACATGCCTGGATCGCGTGATCCTGCCAACCGCGGATTGGTCGATGCCGTCGCGCGCTCGAAAGCTCCCGAAACGGGCCAGCGAGAGCTCCGGTCCCATTAGTATCAAATTGTGAGACATTTCAAGCGGTTGCCCAAAAACCGTCTTGCATACGGCCAGTTACATTTATACTCCGTTTCACGCGGTCGATCCTCGCCGTCGTGCTTACTTAAAGTTCGCAAGTATAATCGTTTCACGCGGTAGTTACGCCCCGTCGTGCATACGGACTGCTTGTTGTGCCATCAGTCTTGTTGCACCCGCTCAAAGTGCGTTACCTGCACTCACAATCGCGCCGTCAGTGCGCCTGCTAATTGTCGTGCCATCAGTGCACCCGCTAATAGTGCTTTACAGGCACTCTCAACCGCGCCGTCAGTGCGCCCGCTCCCGGGCTCATTAGTGCGTCTACGAACTCTGCGCCTCCGTGCGTCTGCAGCTTCACCGTCGCAATCAAGCGAGTGGTGAACATCCGCGTATAAGTGCGCGCATCAGTGCTAATTACACGCGCCCTAAGTACGCTCATACCTCGCCCGAGCCGTTCGAGTACGCTGAACACTCATACATCACGTGCGCTCGCTCCCGGTGAACATACACGCGTCACGTGCACCGCGCTACCGGTGAACATCACGAAATCACGTGCACGCCGTATATACCTGCCGCGCCTATTCCAACTGTAACGGCGATTCGGCATAAGTCTCCGCTGTACATACTTAATAAACCAATGCTCGCACAATTGTTAATTGTTACAAACTCACGTGTCTTTACTCAACGCACTCCCTATCCCTGTCGGGGTAGAACCCGGCGTCTTACGCTAATTGGCGAACCGGAGTTACGCCCGGAAACGAAATTCGCCAACAAGGAAGTTGCGAGTATAGAGGAAGAGAGAAGAAAAGAGAGAAGGAGCTCTTACGAGGAGGAGATCTGACCGGAAGTCAGAGAGGGAGAGGAAGGAATGGAGAAAAGGAAGGGATGGACTGAGAAGGTAGCGGAGAGAAGAGCAATGAGAACGGAGGAGGACAATAGAAGGAGGCAAGCATCTACGGTAGAGAAGAATAGGTTGTGGCGAATAGCGGAAGAGAGAGAGGAGGAAGTGAGAAGAAGAAGAGAAAGGAAAGAAAGAGAAGAGGAGCGAAAAGACGAAAGAGAGAAGAAGGAGAAAGCGGAAAAGAGGAAAAGGAGCCTTATATGGAGGAGAGTGGCGGGGAAAGGACCAAAGGAAAGAAGGGAATTAGTAGAAACAATAATCGAAAGAGTATTGGGGAGGATAGTACCGATAAGGAGGGTTGCGAAGGTGAGGGGGACAGATAAGAAGGAGGTGATGTTTGTAGAACTAGAAGAGGAGGAGGACAAAGAAGACATAATTGAAAAGAGGGAGGAGATATGGAGAAGATGGGAAATAGGAGTCGATGAGGAGCTGACGATGGAGGAGAGGGCTTATAGGCATAGGATGGTGGAAAAAGCGAGGGAAGAAAGGATGAAAGGAAGATCAGTAATCGTAACAAATAGGAGGCTATGGATAGATGGGAAGGAGATGAAATGGGAGGAGGAGGGAGGTAGATGGAGGAGGATTTAAAGATCAGGAGAGAGACAGGTACAGAAGAGGGGAAGGAAGGTGTCGTATAACCAGTTTTTTTTATTTTGTAGAAGGGATGCGGAGCTTGCAAGGAAGGAAAGGCAGGAGGCAGAGGATCGAGATGGCAGGATGAAGAAAGGATGAACGCGCAAGGAAAAGAGGAGGAAGGAGAGGGGCCGGAGGGAGGGAGGCTAAAGAAAGTCTTGCATTGAATCTGCCAAAAGAAGGGAAGAAGAGAAAAAGGAGCAAGGGAAGGAAAGGATGCAGCAACGGAAAGGGATAAAAAGCGAGAAGGGGAGGGAGGGTACGAGAATGTAGAAGGCCAAGGGCCGGGACGGAAAAGGATGAGAGAAATGTGCAGGGTTGGGTACGTCCCTTCAAAACGCCAACTGTAGGTTTGGGTACGTTCCGTAAAAACGCCCTTTAAGGCCTCCTCGGGGCAAATAAAGTACTCTTTGGAATTGGAATTGGAATTTATTTCTACTAATTACCAATTTGCAAAAGAAATTAATTTATTTTTACCTAAATACTAACTTTCACGAATTAGAAATTTTTCTCAGACAAATTACGAATTCTTTAAGTAATCTGCAATTCACTTTTACTTAAATATTATTAATTTTTATGCAATTAGTAATTTTTTGTGATTTGCTAATATAATAAAAATTTAATTTATTGTTATTACTAATTTTGTGAACAATTATTAAATAATAAAATATAAAAATTCTTTTGCCGATCCCTGCTTAACACTACAAAATGCGTGATATTAGTACAAAATTACCTCTTTCAAAAAAGGTAAAAAAAAGGTGCCAAGTACACAAAATATATTTTGTAAATTCAAAAATCTAACCCAAGTGGTAGTTTAATTTCTCCTTAACAAAATTATTATATCACAAAATTATGTTACATAACTCAACCCAAAGGACATGTATTTCAAAAAAAGATGTGAAATCTTTAAATTGCGCCAATTGCAAAAAAAAATATATATGGTATATTGCTTTGAAAAATAATTGTTGTGCAATTACTTTCAAAAAATAAAATCCAACTGGTATATATCGTTGTGTTTTCATTAAAGGATCTTCCTATTCCAACCCAAGTAGTAATAGCTTCTTAATTCTCCTTAACAAAATTATAATATTACAAAGAATCATTTTAATCACAAAGAATTTAAGAGGTAACAGTAAAAAATAAAAATATTTAAATAAAATAAAATAAATAAATTTTTCTTGTAAAAAAAATTGGCGCTGCTAGACTTCGAAATGTAAACATTAAAATTTAAACATTAGTACTAAAATTTTAGATTGAATAAAAAAACAACAAACACAATTTAAGGAAGAATGTAACGGGAGTAAAAAAGCAGCGCCAAGTTTTTCTTACAAGAAAAATTTATTTATTTTTGTGACGTGACAAGTCGCGTCCGCTCGGACGGGCTCGGCCGAGGGGAAATTCGGGGGTGCTTCCTCGCTCGGAGCGGGGGAGGGCAATTGCGCCGTTTCGGCGGAATTCGTATTAATTAATTAGCTGAGATTATTTTAAGGGGATTGCCGGTGGTGACTGAGGTGCCTCGAGTCGCCACGAGGGAGGAATTGGAAGACACCCCTGGTAACCATCTCCGATAGAAAATGATTAAAAATACATACGGCTACATCTGTATCGTTTTTAATCGTATCTTATCGGTTCTATCGTTGCATATGCAGAAGACAGATAAAACATTAATCGAATCGAATCGGTTTCTATCGTTTTAGATCCGAATAAGGAAATAACTATACAAATTTTATAGTTATGAATCGTTTTCTATATGTACAATTATTGCCCGTCTGAATCAATCGTATATACACGATATAGTATATATCGTTATTTATGGTAATAATTTTACCATATGCATTAATACGGATATATAAGAATAAAATGATAGACATCTCATTGATATTTATATGACTTAACCGAACCAACACATCTACCGTTTCTTATCAGGATTTTCCGACGTACAACTTATCATCTTCTGTACAGCAGCTAATCGGTTCGTTTTCTGTTCTATATCAATGATATAAATTGAATCGTTTGAAAGCCTTCTACTTTGTATATGTTTTTATAAGGTTAAAACGATAGATATCTCGTCGATATTTATACGACTTAACCGAACCGATACATCTATCGTTTCTTATCAGGATTTTCTGACATACAACTTATCATCTTCTTTACGGCAGCAAATCGGTTCGTTTTCTATCGTATGTCAATGATATAAATTGAATCCGCATCAACCAAATCGGCGATTAGTTCGCGACAATGCCGTTAGGCCGCGCATAATGGAAAGCGCTTCTTGTATTTAAAATACATCCAGTCATAATACATAAGCAGACCCTGCGAGGCGAAAAGCAGAGAAATCCAGTATCGTAACTGAAGGGATCTCTTCCTATAAGGACCTCCTGGCGGTAGTCGCCCCGGACACCGAACACCGAGCCCAGCGGCCTCCGACTCCTGGCGCTAGTTGCCCCGTTCCCGGCGTTCTTCAAAACGATAAAAACCGATTGAAAGAAATAAATCGGTATGAATCTGATTCCTTAATTCACGATTCGTAACGATTGAAATGGATTGACTAAAACTAATTCAAACGATTCATTAACCATATTAAAAACGATAGAAACTGATGTGCAGTTGATAAGACATTTACGATAGAATCCCAAGTATTTTGTAACGTGAGTTTCTGATGGAGTATCGTAAATAAACGTGTGGCGGTCAGCTGTCCGCCACGAACGCGCGACGGTGCGCACGCGACGCAGGCGGTATGACGGGAGGCGCGCGGCGCGGGCAGCAGCACAGTATCGATCGGCGGGATAGTTCGGCGCGTGCCCGCTACGCGGCGCATCGCCGGCAAATTCTCTCGTAAGGAAGGTTCGACACCGATCCCTATATAAAAGGCAGCTCAGCGGGGCTTCTCCAGCTTCAAGCTCACCAGTCAGGGCGTGCTACTACCCGGGCCCCTGACATAACCTTTTTTGATACGGAGCGTGCTCTTCCTCCAGGGCCTTCGTTTATACCTGCTTTGCAGGGCATTAACTTCCTGTGGTAAGAGTCGACAGACACCCTGCCGCGGAAGGTTTCCTGGGTCATTACGACCCAGCTCATCGGACTACATCGAATCCAGTAGAGACCAAGGCGCTGCCTTTTCCAAGTCCGACCCCGACTCTGATTCCTGTACCTGGGGCCAAGACGGAGGGTCTGTTCCTGATCTCCAAGGTGGATACTTTCCTCCCGTGAAAGCTACACCTCATCGACCGGCCAAACCCGAGTATCACGCATCCGGCTCCAACTCCGAGCACTCTGTGGTGACGCACATACTGGCCTCGTCTTCAAGACTCCTCCCCGATCTCGGCCTTCTCGAATCTAATTGTTCGGGACGAACAATACGCAATACACCACATTAACACTACACACTAATCTCCTACACAGTCACGCACGTCCACGTATTCGTACACATCAGAGAATTATACTGTAAATAGAGCATGAATAAATAGAGCGAGATTTTACCTAACTGAACAATTCGTTATTGTGGGAACCGACGCACCTTCACCTGATATCCTACCCCACAAAACGATTCACTAACCATATTAAAAACGATAGAAACTGATGTGCAGCTGATAAGACATTTACAATAGGATCCCAAGTATTTTGTAACATGAATTTCTGATAGAGTATCGTAAATAAACGATTCACTAACCATATTAAAAACAATAAGAAATTTTTTATTATTTTCTATCGTTGGCGGTTATCAGGGACAGCTAAGGAGACGACCGAGGGACGTGGCTGTCAGTCGGGTCACCCCCAAACCTCCCCGCAAGAACAACGTAAAGGGCCGCCGTACGAGATCCGATCCCGAGCTCGAGCACTGCACAAGTTAGAAATTGAAGAACCTCGGGGGACGCCCTGACGAAGTGTTGAAAACCAGGGTGTAGCCCAGGGAACATACGGCCCTGTGGTCGCCACCCCGAGGTGGACGTGGCCATGGCCTGTCCAGCCTGGCCCACGCAACGCCGGCCAAATAATCGCGGCCCAGACAGCCGGATTATTTAAAGGGTCCGCGCCGAGGCGCAGTTAGTTCGAGCCGCGCCGCAGGAAGAAGCGGCGCTAGGCGCATGGGAGCGCGCTCGGATCGGCGGACACTACAAGCGGTGCGCCACTGCGCAGGCGCGGAGAACCGGCGCGATCCCTGTGGGCCATTGTCTCCTCACTGTCGTGCCAGACAGAGTGAGGTGAACATCTTGGGCTGCGATCCGGACCGTTGGAGACGATATCCACATATTGTAAGGTCACCACTCTGGCGTCCCTGCGTAAGTGAGGACTTGTTCGAGGCGATGGCCCCGGTCTATCGCGTTGTAGGGTACCTTTGATTATCTTGATGGCAATATCTATTATCTGGAGAATGAGCGCCCATTGCGTTCTCTATTATCTCGAAGTGTGAATTAGAATTTGCAAAGGGCCCCGCCGAGAACAAGTCCTCCAGTAAGTAAAAATCACATAGGCCCTCCCCGGGAACACCGTCCCGGCCGACAGTCGCGTGGCGTATTCGCTAAATCGTGTTGAATGCGTTTGTTAATTGTGGTAAATGTTAGAGTCACGATGGCACAATTCGTGTTGCGGATTCGGGCGGTCGCACGGTAATTTAGTGAAAATACGTTTCGCGAGTGGCAATGTATTGTGAATGGCACTCATAGTTAATGCGTTGGGGTGAATGTAAGTCGTAGAGTGCTCGGGTCCGCGAGGAAGTCGAATATTGTGTCTTGCGTTGGGTAGGACGGTAGAGTCGTCGGGATTGACGCGGTGCCGCGGAATCGCCAGGTTTCGCGGGAAATCTCGGGATTAGTGTGGCTAGCCGCGGAATAGTTCGCGATTCAAGTCATTTTGTGCTTGGGGAAATCCGAGGCGAGGACGATCGTCTGCCGAGGGTTCGGCAAGGCGAGATCGGCCGCCGAAAGTAGATATCATTTGCAAGGATGATCGCCTATTGGCAGGGTCGGCACGCCGAGATTGCCCGCAGTTATTGCGTCGTACGTGAATCGCTGTGGCTCGAATACTCGTTAGTATGCGTGAGTAAATTCGGTACAATTGCGTGGTTCGTTGTGATTCGAGTCTTCATGTGTATGTTGCGTTAAATTCGTGAGTATGCGTGGAAATTAGTGTATATCCGGTATTTCGTGCTATAGGTTATTGCGTCTTCGCGTGTAGACGTTGTTGCGTTCGATTCGGGGATATGCGTGAGATCTAGTCGGTATTGCGCGATAGGCACGTTGCGTATCTTTCGGGATTTTATTCGTGTTCGCGTGGAAGGCGGTTCGCCGCACTTATATTTGTCCACATCTTTCCTGATATCTTATATTATATCTATCTTTTCTTTATGTTCAAATATATTATTCTTATTTTATTTATTTATGTGTGATTAATTGCGTCACGCCTCCTTTCCGAATCTCCAGGATAAAGAAACTACGCCCTGAGGTATTGCGTTAGGTATTGGTGCTAAGGTATTGTACGGTGGTGCGAATAGTCGCGCCTGGCGCCCATTCTATTACGTTTATCTGGCAATTCTCTGCGGGCACCCGCCCGCGTTACCTTGACGTCTCTCAACCTGACTTCGCGTTGTGTTAATCCGCGACTGCCCTCCTCCGGGTAGCGAGATCGTAGGAAATAGCGTCGCATTTTAATTTTATTAAATATTTTTATTTTGTACTGTTACCTCTTAAATTCTTTGTGATTAAAATGATTTTTTTTAATATTATAATTTTGTTAAGGAGAATTGAGAAGCTATTACCACTTGGGTTGGAATAAGAATATCCTTTAATGGGAACACAAAGATATGTACCAGTTGGATTTTATTTTTTAAAAGTAATTATACAATTATTTTTTAAAGCAATATATATATATATATATATATATATATATATATATATATATACATATATACACGCAAGTCGACGAGTTGAGAGACTTAGATTATTGAATATCAATAACGGCTGAACCGATCAAGTTCTGAATAAACTCAATCGATAGCTTGGGTTTAAATTATCATTTTACCTATAAAATTGCCGTTTTTGCAAACTGCCTTCGACATTCAATATCTCTGGCTTGCCGCAAATTTCAGCTTTATTATTTTTCTATTTAAAAGGTATGTTTTTCTTCTTTCTAAAAGTGTTCTGCATTTTTCATAATCTCTTAAGTTTCTTTCTTTAGAATTCCTTTTGTGTGACCATGTATAAAGTCAAAATTTACGTAATTTTCAAATACAATTCTGGAACCAATGCAGCCAGTCCGCAATATCAACGCTATGTATGAGCCAACAATTAACGAATGCACAGTGCGTTATTGATTCAATTGTTTTTGTTTAGAAATTTTGATCTCGCGCGAATGAGTCACGTAGGCGACCAATGACGAAGGTTGATAATGATGAATTGAAGTTGATAGTGGAAGGGAATCCATTTCAAACTTCGAGTAAAGGACCCCGCCATAATCATACGTATTTTAGGTTTCGGTGAAATTTGCTGAAACTTTGGAAATAAGTAGTTTATGTGATACTGATGAAAAATTACAAGGGCAATATTCATAAAAATCAACCGTTTAGATGCTATCATCGTTCAAAAGTCAAAATAAGGTGTCATTTCAATATTATTGTGGGATAGTGGATTTCGGTGAAATAGGCTGAAACTTTGGAAATAGATAATTTATGTGATGCTGATCAAAAGTTATAATAAGCATAATCCCCAAAAATCAACCTTTTGACCTCCATGAGCCGTTGCCCTTAATAACTATAGTATAACAACAACAACATCACCAGGCTTATCGTGCAACTAAAAGTACTTGAGTAAGCGCGTGTGTGCATGTGTACGTGTGGTGTGTGTGTGTGTGTGTTTGTATGCTGACCTATAATACAATGTAAATAAAAATATATATGCATATTTTGTGTTATGTCTGTGTGCGTGTGAGTGTATTCGCGTGACTGTGCGTGCGCGTATGAGCATGCGTATTTTGCCGTCGGCGTTGACGTTATCCAATGTGCACCGAGGAAAAGTTGCGCGATCGGACTTTGCACATTATTTGGCCCTTAAAAGAACCGATTTTTACATGTATGTTTGCACTCATGTATATGCGTATATGCGTATATAAGTATATGCGCGCGCGTGTGTGTGTGTGTGTGTGTGTGTGTGTGTGTGTGTGTGTGTGTGTGTGTGCGTGCGTGCGTGCGCGCGCGCGTATCTGTATTGCAACTAACGTTAAACCAAGGGGCCTATTCTGTAAACGTTAACGATATCATTACGTGCTTTGCGCTGCGTTTCTATGGTATATTATATCTGCGCAAAACACATATAAAATGACATCGTTAAGGGGATCCTATAGTGGCAGTAGTTACCGACGTTTCTTATTTTAAAGAAATCTTTGAATTGGCTTTACAGAATTGCAAAAATCTTGTACAGAATTAAAGTACGCACAAAAATCTAGTGCAGGACACACAATTTCATATCAGAAACGAAAAAAAATTAAAAATTTGGGCACATACAGCTGTCACCTGATGACAATATTTGCTTAAACAAAAATACCGCAGTTTATATATACAAAATGGTACCCAATTGCACTAGGGACAACATGTAGGAACAATATCGTGCAAATAGAACAAAGATTCAAAGCCTAGAAAAAAAGATTTTCACTAAGGCAGCTTTATTAATGCAAAGGCACATGCAGGTTGACAGAATGAACCCAGCTTAAATTGCTGGGTCTCTGGCTGGACGGCAAGTGGAGCTTCGGCGAGCATTTTGCCCGCGTAACCCCTAGGGCGAAAGCGGTGGCTAACAGCCTGTGTAGGCTGATGCCAAACCTTAGGGGCGTGGGCAGCAGGGCTCGCCGTCTCTACAGCGGGGTGGTACACTCGGTGGCCCTTTACGGGGCCCCGATATGGGCCCCTAAAATGGCCACCAGCGAAAAACTCAGAGCACCGATGCGTAGAGTACAGAGTAGAGCTGGTGGCCATCAGGGTGGCAAGGGGCTACCGAACCATCTCACATGCGTCGGCCTCGCTCCCACCGATGGAGCTCCTGGCGTATAAATACGCCTATGTGGTTTGGCGTACGCGGGAGCTCCAGAGGAGGGGAGTACCCGTCAAGACGGACAGGGTTCGCGCGGCAGTGCGCGGGGAGGCTGCGACGGCCCTCCTTGCCAAGTGGAGGGAGTACCTCGAGGATCCGAGGCAACGATATGGCAGGAGGGTCGTCGACGCCGTCCAGCCACACCTGGAAGCATGGATAGCTAGGCGGGGACGCGGGCTCACGTTTCATATGACACAGGTGCTTACCGGGCATGGATGCTTTGGTGAGTACCTGTGTCGTATAGAGAAGTAAAGTACCACACAGTGCCACCACTGCGGAGACGACATGGACTCGGCGCAGCACACGCTGGAGCACTGCCCAGCGTGGGCAGGTGAGCGCCGGGTCCTGCGCTCCGCGGTGGGTCAGGACCTCTCCCTCTCGGCCATAGTGGCAGCGATGGTCGAGGGGGAGAAGCAGTGACACGCCATGGCGAAGTTTTGCAACATCGTCATGGCCGCCAAAGAGGAAGCCGAAAGGATCCGACGCGGGGAGCGACCCGCGCTGGATCCGGCCAACAATTTGGACGGGAGGGTCTTCGTGCGCCCACAGAGACCACCTCCTCGCCGGCGCGCGCGGAGACCTCCTCCCAGATCCCGCTCTCCAGTAAACTGGGACGCGGGACGACAGAGACGGGGAGGGGGAGGGGGAGGGGAAAGGATCGCTATCCTGCTTCCCTCCCCCTCCTTGCCCCTATATAGGGGCAGAGAGGGACAGCCCGGGGCTTGGGGAGGGGGGAGACCGGTCTCCTTCTTACCCCTCACCTCGGGCTGGCCCATCGTCCCGCCGACGTGGGGCGAATTAGGGTTAACGGCCCCTGTTGCTAGGTCTGACCAACAACAGGGCCCGCCGGGACACAAATGCCAACGCACGGCCCGAGGGAGAGAGAAATGGTGGGCGGTAGATCCGTCCCGTCCCGTGCCCTGCTCTCTCCCGCGGGCAGCGGGAGTCGGGGCCCGAGCGGGGATTCTCGGGTCCCGATCCAACCTCCGTAAACGAGGAGGTGCGGTGGGGAGAGGTGATGGCCCTCCCCACCACTATAGATATACACAAACCAATTAGGGTATCCCGGGAGTTCCGGTCCCCGGGACAGGAATGGGGCGTGCAAATCTCGCGCGCTGGGTGGTGGGTGCCCCAAATGTCATGATTCAGTTCGTTCCCGGGGCACCCGCCGAAATGTCGCAGAGGGCTATCCGCTGGGGTTTTAGCGGGTAGGCTGCGCACGCTCGTCGTCCAAGGGCGACGGGCGTGTGTAGAATCCCACACTCCCTTCTCCTCGCTCCGGAGGAGGGGGGGGGGTCTTCCTCTCCGGGGGCTACTGGGTACCAGGTTCTTAAGGACCTGGGATCCCAGTAGTTGAAGATTTCCCCAGCGTCAAAAAAAAAAAAAAAAAAAAAAAAAAAAGGTTGACAGAATGAGCAGTTTGCGTGTAGCGAGAGATGGCGCAGCAATCGGACAAGGACAGATGCATTTCGTTAGACAAGGGCAGATTGGGCCATGCGGGCGATGGTCTTGACGCCCCCGAAGTGTCCCGTCGTGGGGTCCTCATGGTGTCTTTGCATGGTCCGGGCCCGTTCCTCCTTCGGGATGCATCGTTTCCACTGATCCGCCGAGTCGACCTCCCGGAAGTCCACATCATGTAAGATGTGGCGAAACAACTGGCCATCCTGGATGCGATAGTGTGGGAACTCGGTGGGACGTTGCCTTGCTCCGGTCAGGATCCGCCGGTACCATTGGCACTTTAGGGCGGCCTGAGCACCGCACACCTCTGGCTGGCGTGAGAGTGCGTCGGCGACCTTGTTGAGACTGCCCTTTCGGTATCGTACGTCGAAATCGTATTGTTGCAGTTCGAACAGCCACCGACCCAGCCGACCGATGGGTTCTTCCAAGCATGGCAGCCACCGGAGGGACTGATGGTCGGTCACCACGGTGAAGGAATACCCCTCGAGGTATCCCCGCATTTTCCGGATGCCCCATACGATCGCGAGGCATTCTAGCTCGGTGGCGCTGTAATTTTTCTCCGCGCCGTTGAGCGTTCGGCTTGCATACGCTACTACTCGTTCTCTATCTTCCTGGTGTTGGGTTAGCACGGCCCCCAGTCCGTATGAGCATGCGTCCGTCTGGAGTATAAACCGGCGATCGAAGTCCGGGCAGGCCAGTACGGGGGCGGAGGTCAATGCCTCCTTCAGGCGCTCGAAGGCGCTTTCCTCATCCGGTCCCCAAGTCCACTTCACCCCCTTCTTGGTCAGGCGAGTAAGCGGGGCGGCCACCGTCGAGAAGTTGGCCACGAATCGCCAATACCAGGAGGCCATGCCCAGGAATTGCCGTACCTTGCGTACGGTTGTCGGCGCTGGCCATCGTGCCACTGCGCTCACCTTGTCCGGGTCGGTCCGGAGGCCGTAGCGGTCTACAACGTGGCTCAAGTACGGAGTTGGTCTCGGCAGAAGTGACACTTCTCCGGGTTCAGGCGGAGCCTCGCTTCTCGGAGGCGGCGGAACACTTCGCCCAGTAACCGGAGGTGCTCCTCAAAGGTGCGGCTGACCACGATGATGTCGTCCAGGTATACGAGGACGTGCGGTGCTAGGTCCGGCCCCAGTATCTCGTCGAGTAACCTCTGGAAGGTAGCCGGTGCGGAGTGAAGGCCAAACGGCATTACCCGAAAGGCATGAGGCCTTTTCCTGGTACAGTAAAGGCGGTGATTGACCGGCTTTCGGGCGCTAGTGGTATCTGCCAGTACCCATTCTTCAGGTCTAACGTTGACAGATACCGGACTCCCCGCAGTTTGTCCAAGGTGGCCGTGACTTGCGGCAGGGGGTATGCGTCTTTCTCCGTGACTTCGTTCACTTGCCGGAAGTCGATACAGAATCGGTACGACCCGTCCTTCTTCCGGACCAACACGATGGACGAGCTCCATGCTCCGTGGGACGGCTCGATCACGCCTTCTCGCTCCATCTTTTCTATTTCCTGGTCGATAATGGCCTGCATGGCGGGGTTTCTCGTTCGGTATCGCTGTTTAATGGGTCGGCCGGTCTTGACCCGGATGCGGTGGGATATACGGTCGGTCGGGCCGTGGACGTCTTCGAACAGGGCAAGTTCCATGGCTAGGAACTCCTGGAGCCGATGTTCCTCGTCGGCGGTCCGGGAGGCCAGCCCTTGGGCCACGGCTCTACACCTGGAGGCCTGGGCGTCCTTGCGCGGTGCGGTTGCCCGTAGCACGATTCCGGTCCGGGCCCACAAGTCGACGCCGATTAATACGGCGTCTTGTAGTGATGGCATAATCAGGAAGTCGTGCTCGAACACTTTCCTGACAATCTTCACCGGGAGCGTCAGGGTCCCGAGTATCGTAGTTGAACCTCCGTCAGCCAGGTGGACGGAGGTCGTCACCTGTCGGATCGGGAATCCGAGACTCTCCGCGTAGCGGGCGGTGTCCGTATTAACAAAGGACACCTCGGAGCCGGTGTCGATTAACGCCCGCATAGCGCGGTGTCGTATGCGGACGGAGATGTGCGGCCGCGGTTGGTAGGTCACTCGGACGGCGGCGGGGTCCGGGTGGCGGCGGCTTCCCGGTGTCAAGTGGCAGTCGCGGGTGAGGACGCCATCCTTGCCGCATCGGGAGCAGCATTTCTTGGCCGGCCGTCTACAATCCAACCGAGTGTGCCCTCGTTGCTTACACCGCCAGCAGCACTCCTCTCGGTTGTAAGTCGTGCTGGCGACGGCCGGAGTAGCGACCGGAACCTTTCTTTCTGCCTTTCGCTCGCGGTTTTGCTTTTCAATAGCTTCATATTCGGCGGCGCGCGCGTGCAGGTCTCCCAGGCTGGCAACGTCATCCAGGCGGATGTAGTACTTGTACTCGGGGTTCATATTATCGTGAAGCCGCTCGAGTTGTTTGTCTGCCGAAAATCCTCCGGCTTGTCGCATGCTTGTGAGGAGAGCCGTCGCGTACTTGTGAAAGGGCTTGTCAGGTTTTTGAAACCGTCCCTGGATCTCTCGCGACAGTTGTGCGCGGTATCGTCGGGGCAAGAACTGGTTGCGGAAATCTCTTTGGAAAGCGATCTCTCGTCCCAGTAGGTCCATGAGGCCTGATTATTCCGGTACCAAAGAAGGGTGTCTCCTCGTAGTAGCTCCGGCAGCCCCAGCAGGAGCTGGTTCCCGGAGTACCCGTATCCCTGGCGCAATTCCTCCACTCGTTCTAGGAATGCGAGTGGGTCCTTGCCGTCAAAGTGGCAGCCCCACTTTCGGATCTGATTTATGACTTTGGCCGGGTCGGGCGCAACGGGTCTGGCGTTTGTTTGGTCCTTGTTCATTGTATCCTGGAACTCAGGCTCGTCCTTCTCCGCGGAGTATTCGTAGCGTCCACAAAATCTCGGAGTCTGTGTCGGAGGGTATCGATCGTGCCGCGGGGGTCGATCCCTAGTTTTTCTAATTCGGCCGCCAGCTCGGCCTTCGATAACTGATAAATCCAGCTCTTTATGAGCTAGGTAGGGGGAACGAACCAGTGTCTCACGGATCAGGTCCCTGTTTGGGCCCCATGTAACGTTCGCGTTTTCTCGCACGGAGTTAGCTCGCCGGGCCAGGATAAGAAAACGTGGAGACACTGGTTGGTTTCACACAATATTCTTTATTCTTTACTTCGCAATACAGATTGGTGGAGGGTGTGAGTGTATGTGTGTGGATGTGTGTTGCTCCGCTGAGCCGTTGTGTACGTGTGTGGGGTTGATGCGCAGTCGGACGAGTTCGCGATCTATCGCGGTCGGATTCGCTGACAAAGACGAATTCACGGACAAGTACTTATCGCTAGGCTTATAACTACGCGGACGGATTCGCGGAGGCACGGTTGCCTTATGCGGACGGACAGGTGTCGAGGGCGGTCAGGAGCTCAGTCGGGGGCGCTCGATTGAGCGGCCCGTACACCGGGGGCACCCGGCTTGAAAACGGGGGCACCCGTCTTCCGTACGACGGAAAGGGTCGGGGGCGCCCGACTCAGAGGCAGGAAAGGACAGGTGAAACCAACCGGGGGCACCCAGCTGGGGAGGCCCGTACCCTGGGGGCACCCAGGTGAGAACGGGGGCGCCCGTTCTCTGCACGGAGGACGAGGTTGGGAGCACCCAACCTAGTGAAGCGGTCTCGGAGAGTGGTCGTGTCGGGAGCAGGAGCTGGACAGGACTGGTGACTCGAGCTGGCTCGAGTCCCCTATTTATACCCCGAGTGAGACTAGTGGGGGCTGCCCCACCGCTCGGGCACAGGAGCACGTGCGCCGTGACACTGAGCACGTGTTAGACGGCCGTCAGGGCCGTACCGGTAGTGACGAACGCGCGTATCGTCACAATTTTTATTTACATTGTATTATAGGTCAGACATACAAACACACACACACACACACACACACACACATATACACACACACGCGCTTACTCACTTTTAGTTGCACAACAGGCCTGGTGATGTTGTTGCTGTTATACTATAGCCAACTTATTAAGCCAACGGCTCATGGAGGTCAAAAGGTTGATTTTTGGGGATCATACTTATGATAACTTTTGATCAGCATCACATAAATTATCTATTTCCAAAGTTTCAGCCAATTTCACCGAAATCCACTATCCCACAATAATATTAAAATGACACCTTATTTTGACTTTTGAATAATGATAGCATCTAAACGGTAAATTTTTATGAATATTGCCTTTGTGACTTTTGATCAGCATCACATAAACTATTTATTTCCAAAGTTTCAGCTAATTTCACCAAAACCCAAAATACGTATGATTATGCCGGTGGTCCTTAGCAATAAAATTTGATGTTAGTATCAAAACGATATTGATTTATTTGAATCAAATTGTTAAAATAAAAAAGTTGGAAAGTGGGTGCCACGAACTGAACGAGTGCCAGAAAAAAGCACGTGTTGAATCTTGCATTTCGCTGTTGAATCGAAACAAAAATAAATTTTTTTAAATCGAATTGTTACTTGTAATGAAAAGTGGACCCTATATGACAATCGGGGGATAATGTTATTTCCGGGCCCCTCAATTTGATAGGTGTGTTTGTTGGATCTTTCACTGAGAAAAAGAATGCCGCAAATCACAATGCGCTACGATGCATAGTTTTCGAGATATCGATTTTTAAATGTAATAATAGCAATGTCGTTGTACAGTTGTTTGGTGGAACTTAGCGTTACCCGGAATGTGCCGCGTGGAGGCGTCCACCGTGCATTCCAACACATAGGACAAGGAAAAAACAAATACAGGACAGAACTAACAAGGGAACCTCGCAAACTGGAAAATTCTGATTTTAATGAAACTTTCCACACATGTAGGGGGAGTAAAAAGATGAATTTAGATATTTTTTGTAGCGGCCCAAAAACGGTTTTAAGGGGTGAAACCACTGCTCATATGTAGAGCGGTTTTTTGCTTTTCTCGATATATCTCGAAAAATATTTGAGATATCAAAAAATGTTTCTTATAAAAGTTTTACAGTAAAATTCCCTCTATTCGACAACATTAATAATATTTTTTAAAAATAATTTTTTAAACAAAATTTTGATTAAAAATTAAAAAAATTTTTTTTTTGTAATTTTATTAATGTAGTTGAATAAAGATGTTTTTACCATAAAACTTTAATTTGAAACATTTTTTGATATCTTGAATACTTTCCGAAATATATCGAGAAAAACAAAAAGCCGCTCTACATATAAAGGGTGATTTCTCCCTTTAGAACCATTTTTTGGCAGCAACAAACAATTTCTAAATTCATCTTTTTACCCCCCCTACATGTGTAAAAAGTTTTTAATAAGAACATTTATGTGTATTTAACCGCAACGAAAAATTTTTTCAAAAATTTATTTATTTTTGCATCTCTTATTTAAAAAAATATCTGTTGCGTTATTTAATATTATAAAATTGTAAAATGAAGATACTTTTATCCTGAATGTACTTATAATCCCGGGAAAAAATGATTAGATATAATCATATATAATTATATCTGGTATATATATAATTATATATAATTATATATGTTTTTATGTGGGGTCATATCTAATTATACATGGCCGCATGTGCAATCAGTGGTCCCACATACAACCAGATATAGCACCATATCTACTTGTATATAAATGTATATAATTTTATGTGAAGCCAGATATAATGATATGTGAGTAGTGCACTCTACATATAACTAGATATAGTATTATATACAACTATATATGCAGTCATATATAGCCAGATATATTAATGTAACTAATCTGGCGCTATATACAACCAGATATAGCACCATATCTAATCGTATATAAATGTATGTGAAGCTAGATATGATGATATATGAATACTCCACCCGACATATAACTAGATATAGTATTATATACAACTATATATGCAGTCATATATAGCCAGATATATTAATGTGACTAATCTGGCGCTATACACAACCAGATATAGCACCATATCTAATCGTATATAAATGTATGTGAAGCTAGATATGATGATATATGAGTACTGCACCCGACATATAACTAGATATAGTATTATATACAACTATATATGCAGTCATATATAGCCAGATATATTAATGTGACTAATCTTGTCCTATGTACAACCAGATATAGCACCATATATAATCGTATATAAATGTATGTGAAGCCAGATATAATGATATATGAGTAGTGCACCCTACATATAACTAGATATAGCATTATATACAACTATATATGAAGTCATATATAGCCAGATATATTAATGTTACTAATCTTGTCCTATGTATAACCAGATATAGCACTATATCTGTATAGATATAGATTCGCAAGTCATCATATATGCTGCAGATATTTATAATCCTAAATTTAAACATTTATTGTAATCGTTTTTATATTATTACAAATATTAAATTCAAAAATTTGTTACATAATATTATATAATTCAGTAATATTATAAAATAATACTGCAGGTAATGTGTGCGTATGGAACTTGGCAAACTTCCAGCGTAATATTTAACAATTAATATTATTAGTAAAATTCATAATTATATATACTAATAACCATGGGTATACCCGGGAGAAAAAAATTATATATAATTATATATAAATATATATGATTATGTATAATGCAATTACATATGAATTTTGTCTCTATATGATCATATATAATTATATATAATCATATATAATCATATATGACCATATATAGTCAATATATATTGGAAAAGAACTGTTAACTTCGATAATAAAGCATTGATAAATTAAGATGTATATTTTTTCAAAAGCTATAGAATCAAAAGTGAAATGATTTATTCCATGCATATATTACAACTTGGCACTGCTTGACATGAGACAGTGCCGTGTCTCTTGATACCGTCTTTATACCACTGTCCGTCAAATTTTAAATACAAGAAACGAATCCTATTGAATATATATATATATATATATATATATATATATATATATATATATATATATATATATATAGAGTTCCACATACATTTTGACATGATTATATATAAGTTCATATAATTTATATATAAAGTATATAAATATAAGAATTAAGCATTTATCCATGTAGATTATATATGATTATGCAACGTATAACCATATATAAACTTAAATTCGGATTATCCGATAGATGGCATCCAATAGGATTTATTTCTCGTGTTTAAATTTGACCAACAGTGGTATAAGAATGGTATCAAGAGACACGGCAGTATCTCACGCCAAGCAGCGCCAAGTTATATGTAAATTATTTCACTTTTGATTCTAGCTTTTGAAAAAATATACACTTAATTTATCAATACTTTATTCCTTAATCGAAGTTAACAAATTCTTTTTTAAGATATAAAAAATTTTTTTGTTAGATATAATCACATATGATTATATATAAAATCGACATTAGATATAATTAGATATAAAAAATGGCCCGATATAATTGTATATAATTACATATAACCACATACAATTATATAAACCATATATGGTTATATAATTATATGTGGTTAATAATAATAATAATGTAAGTACTGATTTGTCTGATTTGATTGAGGCTGCAGTGATTGAGGTAACGACTCCGGAAGAATGTGTTGTTTGCCAAAAAAAATGTTTCTGATCAGAATTACCGTTGCCAGACGTGTGCTATGCCGATTCATTTATCATGTATGGGGAAAAATGGATTGTGTCATTTGTGTATTTCAGCGAAAAATATCGATTATAACCAAGTCCAATCATACAATGGTATCAAAACTCAAGCTGAAAAAATGTTAACCGTAACTAAAAAAATATTGCCAGATATAATTGTTGGTGATTGTGTACTAGTCAATGTAGATAAAGTTGATCGAAGTCCAGGAGATCCACAAAATATCGTTGCGGTAATTACTGACTTTAAAAATGAAGTCTATCAAGTTGGTACGGTTGCAGGTTTAATAAAATCTTGGTTTAATAAATGCGATCTCAAGAAAGCATCATCAAAATTTCTCAAAATTGAGCAGGTCGACTCAAATACATTTATATCACTCCGAGAAGCAGTTGCTGCACAATCTTTATTTAAAGGACAAGGTTTTGTTAAATGTTCGTGTCAGCCATCGAAGACTCAATGTCAAACGAACCGGTGTTTGTGCTTTAAGTCCAAGCTTCAATGCAACTCACGGTGCCATAAAAGTGGACCATGTGCTAATAAATAATTTTCAAATCTAGCTAATTTAAAAAAATTGACGAAATAATATGATTATTTGTACTTTATTATTATGAATGTAATTTAATATTATTTAAAAAATTCTTATAAAATTTGTTAATGGCAAGAAATTCTATTAAATACTATCCACGTTAAAGTGTATCAAGTCTGTTCATTAATAACCTGTTTTTGTAGAATAAGTATATGTGTCTGTTACTCATCTTAAACGATGCTCATCGTAAAGGACGTGTTACGATATGCCAGGCATTACATGAAACATCGAAGTGTGAAATTAGAGACGTCAGATGACGTATTTGAGCATTTATCACGAAGCGCCGGCGCCGAGTGGTCATTTCATGAACTACCTAGGCACGTTAAGTAATTTGAATAAGTTTCACCAAACGTCGACGTTTCTGGAAGTGCCTAGGTATTTCATGAAATGACGAATATAACGAAAAGACTACGACATATATATATATATATATATATATATATAGTTCCACATACATTTTGACATGATTATATATAAGTTCATATAATTTATATATAAAGTATATAAATATAAGAATTAAGCATTTATCCATGTAGATTATATATGATTATATATAACCATATATAAACTTAAATTCGGATTATCCGATAGATGGCATCCAATAGGATTTATTTCTCGTGTTTAAAATTTGACCAACAGTGGTATAAGAATGGTATCAAGAGACACGGCAGTATCTCACGCCAAGCAGCGCCAAGTTATATGTAAATTATTTCACTTTTGATTCTAGCTTTTGAAAAAATATACACTTAATTTATCAATACTTTATTCCTTAATCGAAGTTAACAAATTCTTTTTTAAGATATAAAAAATTTTTTTGTTAGATATAATCACATATGATTATATATAAAATCGACATTAGATATAATTAGATATAAAAAATGGCCCGATATAATTGTATATAATTACATATAACCACATACAATTATATATAACCATATATGGTTATATAATTATATGTGGTTATATATAATTATATACAATTATATACAATTATATCGGGCCATTTTTTATATCTAATTATATCTAATGTCGATTTTATATAATCATATGTGATTATATCTAATCATTTTTTCTCGGGATTCTTTAAACAATATTGTAACAATTTTAGCTCTAACTAAAAATTTTTAAATTTATTCATCTGTGTGTGCGTGCGTGCGTGTGTATGTTTTATAAAATATTTTAGTTTTAGATCTCGCGATAGTAGATCTCGCGAGGCTCGCTCCGACGCGCGACGCTCGGCGACCGGACTTGATGGTGGGACGAGCGTACAGCGGTTCTTATGCCCGGTCTTCGTGCCCGAACGTCCGGACCCTATTGATGATATTCCCCATAAGACCATACGTGTTGACAGCGTTCCCTAGAATGTATAAAAATGTTTATCACAAATATTAGTAATAAATGTTATAATTATCTAGATAACAATATCTTTTACTTACGAACAATTCTTATATTTCATAGTATTTACAATCATGATATTCCTCAAAGAAATGATGCATACAAAAATATTTTTTGCACCAGGAACAATGTATTATGGCAGGTGCATCACATATGGAACAGCGTGGTATTTCTTGTACATCTTTTCCAGAGAAACAAAAATCTACTGGATTTTTAAACTGTGGTGGCCGTTCGTCGATATAGCCACTTTTGAACCAAGCGTATTTAAAAAGATTATGGAATCGTGGAGAGGACAGCTGTATATGCGTTAAGGATTGTAATTTAACTTTGTGAGGACATTTAGTGATCGCGTTACATTGTTAAATTATGATATCAATTTACATTTAAGAAATAATATCATTAAATTACAATCCTTAACGCATATACAGCTGTCCTCTCCACGATTCCATAATCTTTTTAAATACGCTTGGTTCAAAAGTGGCTATATCGACGAACGGCCACCACAGTTTAAAAATCCAGTAGATTTTTGTTTCTCTGGAAAAGATGTACAAGAAATACCACGCTGTTCCATATGTGATGCACCTGCCATAATACATTGTTCCTGGTGCAAAAAATATTTTTGTATGCATCATTTCTTTGAGGAATATCATGATTGTAAATACTATGAAATATAAGAATTGTTCGTAAGTAAAAGATATTGTTATCTAGATAATTATAACATTTATTACTAATATTTGTGATAAACATTTTTATACATTCTAGGGAACGCTGTCAACACGTATGGTCTTATGGGGAATATCATCAATAGGGTCCGGACGTTCGGGCACGAAGACCGGGCATAAGAACCGCTGCACGCTCGCCCCACCATCAAGTCCGGTCGCCGAGCGTCGCGCGTCGGAGCGAGCCTCGCGAGATCTACTACCGCGAGATCTAAAACTAAAATATTTTATAAAACACACACACGCACGCACGCACACACAGATGAATAAATTTAGAAATTTTTAGTTAGCGCTAAAATTGTTACAATATTGTTTAAAGAATTATAAGTACATTCAGGATAAAAGTATCTTCATTTTACAATTTTATAATATTAAATAACGCAACAGATATTTTTTTAAATAAGAGATGCAAAAATAAATAAATTTTTGAAAAAATTATTCGTTGCGGTTAAATACACATAAATGTTCTTATTATAAAACTTTTTACACATGTAGGGGGGGGGGGGGGGTAAAAAGATGAATTTAGAAATTTTTTGTTGCTGCCAAAAAATGGTTCTAAAGGGAGAAATCACCCTTTATATGTAGAGCGGCTTTTTGTTTTTCTCGATATATTTCGGAAAGTATTCAAGATATCAAAAAATGTTTCAAATTAAAATTTTATGGTAAAAACATCTTTATTCAACTACATTAATAAAATTTCAAAAAAAAAAAATTTTTTTTTAATTTTTAATCAAAATTTTGTTTAAAAAATTATTTTTAAAAAATATTATTAATGTTGTCGAATAGAGGGAATTTTACTGTAAAACTTTTATAAGAAACATTTTTTGATATCTCAAATATTTTTCGAGATATATCGAGAAAAGCAAAAAACCGCTCTACATATGAGCAGTGGTTTCACCCCTTAAAACCGTTTTTGGGCCGCTACAAAAAATATCTAAATTCATCTTTTTACTCCCCCTACATGTGTGGAAAGTTTCATTAAAATCAGAATTTTCCAGTTCGCGAGGTTCCCTTGTAAGATTAAGACTGACATATAAGACGTGGACATTTAATTTTTGCCACGCGTGGTAAATTGCAAACCCATGTAATACCGTACAACAATATTGCTATTATTACATTTAAAAATCACAATATCTCGAAAACTATGTATCGTAGCGCATTGTGGTTTGCGGCATTCTTTTTCTCAGCGAAAGATCTATCAAATACACCTATCACATTGAGGGGTCCCGGAAATAACATTCTTGCCCTTAGTGAAGAAATATAGCTATAGAGAGTATAAATAATGAGTGCACGCAAATGGTGAGGCATCAACACGATGTTGTTATTAAACCTACCAGTGGAGACAGTGTAAGTGTAAGTTAATATATAATATACAAACGATGGATTCGCTCACGAGAGTAAAATTTTGTCGTACAATACATTCGTCGCAGAATTTACAATATACACACAGTAACACATAGATACATACACACGCACACACACACACGCACGTGTGCATTCGCAGACACGACATATCGTGCGAGCAATCAGTGATGTGCAGGTTGAGATGCATTTTTGGCAGGAAATGCAGTCGATGAAATGAAGGTGGATGCAGCTGTACGAAAAGAAGACAAAGAGGATAAGGATCTTATGGTAGAGGGAAGGTCGTTGAAATATTTGACTGTACAGTAGAAGAAGGAAGCGCGAAACTTGGTAGAGTGATGCGATGGAAAGGAAATAAGGTCGGGGTAACGAGTATTTGGGGCGTTAGAAGTATGGAGCTCGGAGTTCAGATGCAAGAGACGTCGAAAGTAGAGAGGAGTATTAGAATGAAGAAGACGGAAAACCAGGCAATAGAGATGAAGCACAAAACGTTGTTGGATTTTTAGCCAATAGGAGTTAGAATAGAGTGGGGTTATATGGTCAAATTTTCGAACACCATAGGAGAAGCGGAGACATGAATTCTGAATATATTGGATTCGATTTTTTTGATAACGCGCGATCACATACTTCACAAAAAGATTGTGTCAAAATTATAAAAGCTGCAGTTAAAAACTATCCGTCATCCACCATATTCCCCAGACCTTGTCTCAACAAACTACCACTACTTTTGGAATCTGGACAACTTTTTAGAGGGGAAAAAATTCAATTTGCAAGAAGCTATCGAAAGTGCTTTCCGTGACTTTATCACTACGTGTTCATCAGGCTTCTACAGCAGCGGGATAAATCAACTGTCGATGAAATGGCAGGTCGATAATATGAGTGCACACTTTGATTGAAAATAAAAAAAAATTTTTTTTTTTTTAAGAGGATATGCCAAACTTTGCATTCACAAACAGCAACTTTATAGGTAAACCCCTGATATACAGGGTGATTCGTATAAAGACTGATTTAATTATTAGCAAAGACATGTGAAAAAATAGTTTATACCGACATGTTCAGTACAAAGGGAAACATCATATAGTGGGAACGATTATTTTATGAGTAGAGGTGTTGAGGACATTTCAAATTCAGCTTCATTTTTTCAAGTAGAATTCTGTATTTTTTATTTTATACAAATAAAAAATTTAATACAAATTCAATGATACATTACATAAGGACATTCAAGACCAATCAAGACCAAAAATACATGATAAAATAAAATTCAAGTGTATGACTTGTATTTCCGTTCTTTACAATAAACGTTCATTTTGACCTTCAACTCAACGACACAGATGAATCCTGTGTTAAATGATCCACTGCTCTTTTTGGTACCTCTGATAAAATATTTTCAAGTGTTGCAGTAATTCAAGCAATTACATCATCACGAGTTGTTGGAGGTTCTGAATACACAATGCTTTAAACGTATCCCCATAAAAAGTAATCTAAGGGCATACGGTCGGATGACCGAGGTGGCAATGCAGGCCCTTTATGTCCAATCCATCGGAGTGTGTATTTTTGATTCAACAAAATCTGTAACGCCCTGAGAGAATGAACTAGTCTCCGTCTTCTTGAAACCACATTTGTCCTCGAGTATGTAAATCCACATCTTTCAACAATACTAGTAAATGGTTTTCAAAGAAATAGTGATAAATTGCACTATTTAGGCCCAGTTCCACAAATGTCGGTTAACTTTTAACCTAAGGTTAACTCACTCTTTGTCTCTTTCTAACGTCCCCCTTACAAAGAGAAGAGTTAACCTAAGGTTAAAAGTTAACCGACGTGTGTGAAACTAAGCCTTAGTGTCTCATCGAAAAAATGAGATCTAATTATGTGGCCATTCAAAATACCGTACAAAACGTTTATACTCCATACACGTTGATTATCAATTTGTCATATCCAATGTGGATTCTCTTTTGACCAGTTTGGACGAAACGTCGTCCTGTTTAATAATCGCTAAGATATTTTTTATATTTTTCTTTTTGTTATTATTTATTTTAACATTTAACATTTAACATTTACAATATTGAAAATTAAATCTTGCTGAACATTGCTTTTTAATATCTTCTTCGTCGTCCCCGGCCTCCTCGTGGTTTCGTCTGAACGGCTACATCTCTCCTCTCTGTATAGCTGAATCTTGAAGTCTCCGTCTGCGTTGATATCTCTCGAAGATCAGTTCGAGTTGTCAGCGTCGAATTCTCTCGCTCCGCCTTAATCGTTTGCGTTGATATCCCTCGGAGCTTCGTCTATACCGTCTGAGTCCCCTCGGAGAATCTCCTTATTGGCGACAGCGGGGGAGGAGGTAAAAGGGAAGGAAGGACCCACGGATTCGTCGGCGTTGATCCTCCGGAATCCGGCGTCGACGTCCCAACCTCGAAAGGCCGTTTTCTCCTTGAAGATGAAGAAGCCACGGGAGTTGGGCGACTAGCGCCGAAGATCGACGACCCAGGGTTAGGGCGATCAGTGCCGGGAGATGATGAAGAGGACGGGCGGCTGGCGCCGGGAGTCGGAGAGCGACTAGCGCTAAGAGTCGGTAATGACCGAGAGGTTGAGCGACTTGCGCCGGGAGACAACGAGGAGCGGCTAGCGCCTGGAGTCGGCGGAACGACGGAGACTGGGCGACCGGCGCCGGGAGCAGGGCGCCTTGCGCCGGCTGAAGACGGGTTGGAGCCGTGAGCCAGTCGTCCTGCGCCGGTAGCTGGGCGACTGGCACCAAGAGGAAGCGACTGAGCGCCTACCACGGGGCGTCTAGCGCCTGGAGCTGCGGCTGGCGCAACCTCCTTCCTCTTGACCGCAAAGATCTGGTCAAGAGGAAGAGGGCGAATCTTGCGCCTCTTGGTGATTTTTTCCTCGTCAGAACGAGAAGGAATCTTGTTATCAAAAAGGCGAGGCGTGTTTGAACCTTTATGTTTATTGAAAGGTCAATTCGCCGAGTCGTCGAATTTCTTCGACTTCGGTCGCCTTTATATTCACATCGTGGTTGAATTTGAAATACGAGTTTCGACATCCATCTATGGGTGACTTTTTGCAAAACTCGGTTGCTAGGAGACACGAAGTCCTGTCAAACAAATCGGAGTATCCGTGATTTGACAGAAAGTATCGATCGTTTTAACCTTGTCACCGCGTCGTACTATGTATCGTACTATCCGTGACTTCTTGGTGGCTGACGACGGCTGCCACAACCAGTAATGCATGTTATACCAATTTACACAGCCATTACTCTTAAAAGTCGCTTCATCGGAAAAACAAACAGTATGAAAAAATTATGGATTTTGTTCTACCATATGGGCAAGCTCAAGTACAAAAATTTATTCTATTTTGAAAAATCTGTTCCGTGAAGTTCTTGATTCAAATTTATGCCGTATGCATGATAACGCCTATGCCTTAAAATTCTTTGTATTAAAGAAATTGGCAACTGTGTTTGTTCCGAAATTCTACGGATGTTTAACATATGCGGATCCAAATTAACTGCTGTCATAACGGCAACTACGTTAGTTTCACTATCTTTCTCATAATGTGATTATTGACGATTTTCTCTTAATACTCTTGCAGTTTCAGCTGCATTTTTTCCATATTTACCAAAAGTTATCAAAATGTCCACAATTTGTGCTTTAGTGCTACGACTAATCTTATACTAAGTAATAATCAATAAATTAAAGGTTGCCGGTCAATAACGAGCAAAGAGAGTGTTAAAATTCAAAAAGATATATTGTTACAAACAATTGCTAAAATGGAACGTTTCGGCAACACCGTGCCTTCCTCAGCCAAATTTAGAATTAATAGCATTATATATACGAATAGTCAGGAAGCATTTCTACATCCAATAAGTACAGTAAAAATATCATAAAATCGTAATCGCTGTACAAGTACAGTCCTTAATTAAAAGTTGAGTACAATTGTTGAACGAAAAAAAAAAACTGGAATCGCTGCACATTTTTAAAAACCTTAATTGAAAGTCGAATAATAGGATCCATTATTTATTCCACAGTCGGCGGCAGTGTGGTCTAGTGGTAGAGCGCCAGACTCGTAATCTGAGGAACCAGGTTCGAGTCCACTAGAGCCATGTAAACATGGAAAGTTTTTTCCGAAAGCTGCGCCCTCCGTGCAAGATAGGCTCTTGTGCGGAGCAAACTGGGCTCCGTCTTTCGGAAAGAGACGTTAAGCAGTTGGTCCAAAGGGTTAAGTGAGAGGAGAAGGGTAGTATTGGAATAGAGGGTTGGGAACGTCCCTACAAAACGCCCTGCAACCCTGCGGGGAGTCAATAAACGTACTTTACTTTTATTTATTCCACAGTCGGCAGTGGGAATGAATCGAGTCAGTCAGCGATGTTGGCACGTCACAATCAAGAGTCAATGGTTAAAATAAAATGTGTATAAAACTGTAAATTAACAACTTGTAAGAGCGAGCAAATGTGAGAATTTGTTACGATTATACGTACTGAGACTAAATGTAAGATCAAGCTATTGAAATGTTTCCCAAGCACCGTGCCGTGTCGAATCTTGTGTGTGACTGAGCATTATCGCTCCACAGGAATCGATTGCCAACAAAGGATGTAAATAGACAAATAATTAAATCCCTATGAATTGTTACTAGTTCATTTAGAATATTAAAATAAGAACCAAGTAATTCAGTATCTTTATTGGAGTTGATACCATTTTTCTTTTATGTGTATCATCTCTGAGATGAGTCGCTTATAATAATTCGTTTCGAAATCTAAAATCTCCGGTTCCAATAAAAAGTATGATTCAAATTTAGCATATGTTCCGTGATAACTGAATGTCTTGATGAATCTAATTTATAATTGTTTTTGCGTTCGTTAATTCTTGTTTTTAGTTGTCGTTTTGTGTGCCCCACATAAGAGGCATCGCAATCATTACATTTGATCTTATAAATAACATTATTATTCGAGCACAATGCATTGACGTCTTTATGTGTTTTAATAAATTTATCCAATTTGTTAAGGACTCTATACCCTATTATATGTTCTTTTTTATCAAAAAGGTGAGCTGTTTTTTCCGAAATATTGTTAATAAACGGAATAACAATAATTTTCCTTCTATTTTCATCTGAATCATTATCTTCGATCTCATTGGTATCATCCGCAATCGCATTGATATTCTGCTTAAGTTTACCATTGAATAATGTATTTAATCTTAAGTTAATTCTTTTAAAGATCAAATCTAAAGGATAACCGTTGTTTCTTAATAAGTTGATGAACAATTTTATATTCTTGGATTGAAATATAGGGTGGGACAATAGTATAGACCTATCGACCGAACCATATATCATACCGATTTTATGGCAATCTGGATGGTTCGAATAATAAGATAGATATCTACCTGAAAATGTATGTATCCTTATGATACCAATCTATGAAGATGGTGTCATTGATGATATGTAATTGTAAATCTAAAAAACTCAAAGTACGATCCTTTTCATATTCGATTGTAAACTTAAGTCTTTCGTGGTAATTATTGAACTTATCTAACAATAAGATGTATTGAACTTTGTCACGTGGAACCGGCATAATTATATGAGGGCGACCGAACATCCGCGAGTCGAGCGTCACGGAAAACGGCACGTCGCGCACACGTGATTTCAGCGAGGGAGGTGTTACGTCCGGGGTGAACTCGGAACGTCGGAGTGGGTTTACGCTAACCGAAGTATTGAATTAGTTTTACTACGTTAAGAAGAAGTCGAAGGTAAGTGTGATTCTGTTATTTTTTCTTTCGCGGCTTGGGCCGCGCTACACTCGCGAAGGAGGACACGAATTTTCTGCGTTAAGATTTCCGTTTGCACGATTCTTGGTTTCGTGCTGTCTTTGACGGGCGGAGATGGCTGTCGCGAATCGGGGGCGTCATGAACGCCTGGGTGAGGCTCGACTGTTACGGAACGAGACGGAACACTGAAAATACTTGGGTCGAATTCACCAGCCGTATGATATGCCTGTCGGAGCCTTTTCAACTGGTGGGCTTGTCCGGAGCGCCTCAAACGTACCATTGGTTACGACAGACTTACCTTAAGATAAGTAATTATAATTCAGATTCCAATTTAATGTGTGTATGTGGCCTTCCTCCGTATTAGTGTCCTGGTCAAGCTTGTGAGTATGTATTCTCGTGGCAGTGGATGTGGTTGTGTAGCCTTGAGCGGTAGCGGGTAATTAATGACTCGATAATGCGTATTTCTTAATCTAATTTTATTTTACATTCTTTAGGAACAGAGGGAAGCTGAGATCAGAGAACGCCCTGCGGGAGGCGCGCATCTGGGTAAGGAGCGGTCGAGAACGCCCTGAGAGAGGCGCGCATCGGCGTGAGGATCGGTAGATAACGCCCTGAGAGAGGCGCGCTTCGTCTGGTGGGTATCGGTTTAAGGATCGTCGAGATGTAAGTAAACGAAATTGTTTTGTGATGTACTGCAACTATTTTATTGTTGACCACACTCTTGTTTCCTTTTACAGGTGGAATCTCGGCTGATTCAATATCGGTGCCCGCGGGTAAAAGACACGGGTCGACGAACGCGCCCGCGGCTAAGTTCCTGCGAGGAATAACGCGCCCGCGGCTAAGTTCGAATGACGAATTCGCGCTCACGGCTATGTTAGCACGACACGTACGCGCTCACGGCTATGTTCGTACGACGAGTACGCGCTCACGGCTATGTTCGTACGACGAGTACGCGCTCACGGCTATGTTCGCACGACAATAACGCGCTCGCGGCTAAGTTCCTTCGACTCACGATGCTCTCGGATAATAATGCGGAAATCGATTGCTTAAACCGAATACAGAGTACCGAATGAATTGTCTGCCCGCTCCGCAGGGCCTGTATATATACCCCTAGTTCGGTGGCGTCCCGGGGTAAGGGACTAGGGTTCACGCGTGTACGCGAGACCGTCACGTGAGACTGTCCGAAAATCGCGTGATTTTCCGAGAGCGACGTGTGCCGGTACAGACAATTAATATTACACGCTTAATAAAGAAACTTATCAATTTATACGCTACATTATGTTATTTCCACGTTCCTAGAATTATATTATACCTTAACTATAATACAATACTTATACGAATTTACACCACTATTAACAGACGTTCTATGATTTTACAATAGTATCGACATTATCAACGTTATGCGCGTTGCGACACGAACACGCGGCATATTAATCTTCGCTGTTCGTTACAGAGGCATCAAATAACTATGCGACACATTTAGTGTACCAAACAACGCCGCCCCCCTTGAAAGGACAAACTTTCAAAGAAAAACCCGAAGGACTTACAAGTTAGCAGAGGCATGCAATCTTACACAAGTATCGTTTGTTAAATAGATAAGATCGCACAAATTTGACAAATCGTATTGAACAAAACTTGTAACGGTGCGCCCCTTCATCAAGGCACCGTACCCCGGCGAATATCCCCCGGATGCCGCCCGACAAATCCTTCGTCGGGCGAAGACAGGGCGCGGTGTGCCCACCTTTTTTTAATTCGCTGAAAACATCGTGTGCGCGGGCTCACAGCCCGCAGCACCGAGTCCCGACGACCGCCGGCGGGAGCCGACCCTTGCCGAAGGCAAGCGCGCGCGGCCCGTTTCGAGGAAGGCCCGCGGAGGGGATCCGCCGGCCCTTCCAACCGAATTTTCCCGTCGCCGGGGAGGTTTGTGGAGGGGATCAGCCTGCCCCTCCAACCGACTCGTCCGCTCCGAGGAGTATAAAAATCGGCGTCGCGGCGTAAGGACCACTTCGACTCGAGAGATAGCACCGGGTCCGCTGCTCCCGAAGCGAAGATACCTATCCACTTCCTAGGGCGACACACAAACGAGGTACAGTGCTCTGGGCCTCGACCAAGAGCTCTTGGGTGTCCCCGAACTCCTGTGAACTCCCGGTTGCGAGCACAGCGGGGTCGAGAACGCTCGGCCTCGTGACGAGTGCTCTCATCGCCGGAGCGCCGGACTCCTGACCCGTCCGGCCGGCCAGCTTGCACCTGACCGGCCGCTCCTCCCGCGCTATCCTGACGCATCTCGCGTTATCCGGAAATACCGCGTCACGTCGTCATATCGCGCCGTGTGCATACGCACCGCATCCTGTAAAGACCGCGTTCCTTTGTAATATCGCGCCGCGTGCATACACACCGTATCCTGTAAATACCGCGTTCCGTTGTAATGTCGCGCCGCGTGCACACGCACCGTAGCCTGTAAATACCGCGTTCTATTGTAATATCGCGCCGGGTGCACCCGCACCGTAGCCTGTAAATACCGCGTTCTATGGTAATATCGCGCCGGGTGCATACGCACAGTAGTCTGTAAAATACCGCGTTCCGTTGCAATATCGCGCTGCATGCATACACACCGTAGTCCGTAAGTACCGCGTATCGCGCCGTGTATACTCGCACAGTATCCTGTAAATCCGTCGCGTCCGCGCGCCCGCACGGTAGTGCGTTCTGTAAACCCGCGTCATACGTAGATACCAAATAAATCTATTCGTGTGTGAATTAAACTCCTGATTATTGTCTCTGGGCCTTCCTCATCAAACCCTGATCCGGCGAGCTAGTCCGAGTTCGATCTCAACAACGGCAGGCCGTTACAAACTTAAAGAAACCAGACAGATGTCACTCTTCGTAGTAGAGTGATGGAATATTTGACTTACAGACAGCGCAAACTTAAAACTAGTTACATAGATAATTCGCAATGGATACAATGCCTTACTGACTAACTTTATCGCTAAATAAGCATTAAACGACCACTGAGGGTGGTTCTATCGGTAATATCGCGAATTTAGACAACGGTCGGACGAAAGAACTCTTTGCGGTTTTAATAGTAGCAGTTCGAGCAACGTTATCCGAACCAGGATGCACTTCCTGAACGCGGCCTAAAGTCCACTGAAGTGGCGCTAAATTTTGCTGCTTTATCAGCACGAGCTGATTGGGCTCAAGTTGAATACCCTTATTACCCTTCCATTTGGATTGCTCCTGTAACGAATGGAGATACTCGGCACTCCACCTGCGCCAAAAGTGTTGTCTGATCTGCTCCACCCGTTGCCATCGCACTAGTCGGTTTTCGTTCACGTCGCGCCGCTTAAATCGCTGCAAGGGAAACTGTTCAGTGCGGTGCCAATCAAAAAATGACCATGGGTAAGATACGTTAGGTCGTTCGGATCCGAGCTCAGCTAAGTAAGGGGACGTGAATTGAGGATTGCCTCAATTTCGCACAGCACGGTTTGTAATTATTTGAAGGTCAAGTGAGCCTTGCCAACGATTCGTGTCATTTGGAATTTTGCGGATTTCACTGCCGTTTCCCACAAGCCGCCGAAGTGGGGAGCGTTAGGGGGAATAAAGTTCCACGAAACTCCTTGATCGGAGCAGGATTGTTCGATCTGAGACATAGTCTTGTGATTAAGATAAAAATCATACAGCTCTTTAAGTTGCTTCTGAGCGCCGACAAAGGTGGTCTCGTTATCCGAATACATGTGAGACGGCTTGCCTCTACGCGAGATAAAACGTTTAAACGCAGCAAGAAACGCGTCTGAAGTTAAGTCGCTAACTAACTCAATATGAACAGCCTTAGTGGCAAAACAAACGAAATTTGCTATATACGTCTTATGATTGCGTTGCGTCTTTTACCCTCACGTAATATTACTGGGCCAGCGTAATCTATGCTGGAGTGAGAGAATGGTCTAGATACTGTGACTCGACTAGAGGGTAACGAACCCATTATAGCCACAGATTGAAGTGGTTTAGCCTTAAAGCACGTTACGCATTTTTGTATGACCTTTCGTACGGTAGATCGCAAAGATAATGGCCAAAATCGTTGCCTGATAGCCGCCATGGTGGCTTGGGCTCCAGCGTGCATGTTACAAACATGCTCGTACTCTATTATGTGTCGAGTTAGATCGTGGCTACGGGGTAACAGTATAGAGTAACACGCGTCGACTTGTAAATTCGAATTTTTTAGCTTACCGCCAACTCGCATCAGCCCAGCCTCATCCATGTATGGAGATAACGATAGCAAACCGCTCGAGGTGCTAATAGATTTTCTCTGGCTCAGAGCTTTATACTCACTGGAGAAAACCTGCTTCTGCACGACCTTGCACACAAGACGCAAAGCGAAAGTAGTTTCAGAGGGGGTTATGATTTTGGTCGGCGTACTGGGATGTCGTGCCTTGTGGAATCTCAAACAGTATGCTATAATATAACATATCTTGTTCAAGTTTGAGCGTTCGGTCAATAAGTTGGTAACGAGACACTGATCAACTGTGGCGATAATAGTAACAACCTTCTTCTGCTCGGGAAGGTCGGTTTCTAAACGAGCGAAGCTGCTACTCGGCCAGTCATCGTCGTTTAATTGAAGAAAGCTAGGTCCATGCCACCACATGGATGAAGTGGCTAATTCGTGAGGATTTAGTCCACGCGACAGAATATCGGCGGGATTGTTCGCAGAATTGACGTGATGCCAATCACTGATTTCGGTTAGACGTTGGATCTCCCCGACTCTATTTGATACGAATACCGACCATCTACGAGACGGTGATGACATCCAATTTAAAGCAATAGTGGCATCTGACCAGAAGAATCACGTTTTTTTAATACACGTTAAATCTAAAGTCTCGCTAACTTTGTCCATCAGTCGCGCTAACAGTAAGGCTGCAGATAATTCAAGTTGCGGTAGAGTTACGGCTTTAAGAGGCGCGACTCTAGATCTTGAGCATAATAATTCGGAACAGTACGTATTGTGACCTATCTTCGTACGAAAGTACACGCAAGCCCCGTAAGCGCGTTGACTGGCGTCGCGAAACCCGTGTAATTGTATCGATTGACTTGTATTAGATTTTACGCCTCGCGGTACCTGCAATTGATCTACAGCTGGTAACTACGACCTGAGGGTACACCAGCGAGTGTGAATGTTTTGCGGAACAAATTCGTCCCAATGGATGCCCGATTGCCACAGATCCTGAATGATGAGCTTTGCAACAACGACAATCGGACAGAGTAAACCTAGAGGGTCGAATAACCTGGAGACCTCGGAAAGTATAGTACGCTTGGTTATAACCTTATGAGAAAACTCAGGCTTGTATGAAAAACTGAACGTATCTTTGGACTGACTCCATTGTATTCCCAGGACAGACGTATCCATCTCGCCGTTGATCGTTACTAGTTCGCTATTTTGATTGTCAACCGGCATGATTAATTCTGGGCAATTGAATGCCCATTTACTAAGCTCAAAGCAACCTAGTCGCAATAATTGTATTATTTGATCGCGAACTATCATTGCTTCGTGCAATGTATCCGCTCCTGTGAGCACGTCATCGATATAACAACCGCGTTTGATATGTCTCGCACCGATAGGAAACTTAATGGCGTTTCGCTCGGCTAAATCATCTACGCACCCTGTTGCAAGAGAGCTGGAGGCGAAGGCCGTACCGTATGTGACGGTGAGCATTTCGTAAATAAGGATGATGTCCGTAGGACTCTTTCGCCACAGGATGCGTTGTAGGCAAGTCTGCGAGGGATGAACCAATATCTGCCGATACATCTTTATTATGTCAGCGCTAAAGACATAGATAAAGGTACGAAATCGTAGCAACACGGATGCTAGATCTGGTTGATAAACAGGTCCTACCATTAGGGCATTGTTTAGAGACACACCCGTGCTACTAGGGGAAGATGCATTGAATACAACACGGATTTTCAATCCTTGACTCGTTGCTTTGAATACGCAATGATGAGGTAAATAAAAGGATACCGAATCCTCATTGATTGGAGGATCTATACGACGCATATGACCTAGTGCCAAGTATTCGTCGATAAATTGTGAGTATTGAACCTTTAGTTCGGGATCGCGTTCGAAGCGCCTTTCGAGACTCTTGAACCTTTTCATTTAACGCGATAGACCGAGAATCCCCGAGCTTACTGATTATTAGTTCCTTTATAGGAAGTTTGACTACGTATCTACCTTGGGGGGTTTGAGACACGTTACTCAAGAAATGTTGTTCGCACATTCTTTCTTCTAGAGTGTAATTTTTCGACGATCCATCGGGATCATCTAGCCGTCAAAAACGATTCAATTGTTCGTGCAACTGAGTATTAGTTAGTGAAGCGTGATAAACGTGCAATTTTAATGACGATTGTAGGGAATCGCCCAGCGGCCCTGCCAAGACCCATCCTAAACGCGTTTTTTGTAACAGCGGGTGTGTATGCGAAGCCTGTATCTGACCCACGCACATTAGATCCCAAAATAGTCCCGCGCCGATCAATATATCGATCTCCGAAGACACATGAAATTGAGGATCGGCTAAACTAATATTGTGTGGAAATTCGAAATCGCTTCGTTTCAACGTGAAAGCCGGAAGCTTATCCGTTACGCGTTCCGCGACGATACACTCAATGGTAGCCGCGTATGGACCTTGACAAGATTGCAGCTTGACTTGAACTACTTGGGTGGATGTCGTGGCAGTACCGCTCACGCCCGTTATTGATACGTTTAGAGATCGCGGTTTTAAACCGAGAACTGTTAGAAATTTCTTGAAAATAAAATGCGCTTGTGATTCGTGTAGAACGCAGTGGTATAAAAAGAGATATAGGCTCAGTCGAGATCACACTTGATAATACTTTATTTGTTAACTTTATAAGCGTGACGTCGTGACGACTGTTTCAACGTATATTAACGAACGCGAGCAAGAGACCGGAAGAGGAAGAGTCGTGGAAGAGGAAGCTCACATAGCGCGCCGCATAGGAGAAAAACGAAACTAAAAAATACACCAGATACATCCGCGCGCCTCAAACTATGAACTAAACTTATATCGTCGCTGCTCACTAGTTGTGGCTAGATTACCAACAATCCGCAGTCTAATAATACTCGGCAGGATTTTTGCGGTCCTTGGCTATCGTACGTATAAACCACCGCTGTTGATAATATGATATGGCTGCCGTCGATCGGCCTGGACGCGTGTGTCACTAGAACGGAGGGGGCGCTAACTGATTTTGAATCGTCACCGCTCTTTGCTCCGTCGGACGGTTCGGTAGATTTAGTCGGTGTATGAAGCAACGTATTGTGTTTTGCTTGACACACCTTACAATTGCCCGAAGTACAGTTACTAGAATTATGTGTAGTAGATCGCAAGCAATTGAAGCAAATCTGGCGACTACGAATTTCTGAAATTCTTCGCGGGATCGAAAGCGCTAGAAAATCTTTGCAATAGTAAATGGAGTGCTCTCCTGGCAATAATTACATTTGGTTTTGACCGTTGACTCTTGACGGTCGACCGCGCACCAGTTGCCTTTGAATTTGTGACCTTTGACTTGTTTGTGGCTTCGAGCATCTGGCAACAATGCGTAATGAAGTCAAAAAATTGTTTTAGCGAAGGTACCTCGGTACCCGTGAGAGATGACTGCCATTCTCGTAGGGAAAGCGAGTCGATCTTTGAACTTAGAATATGCACCAGGATGTCGTCCCAATGATTGGTTGGACGCCTCAAGGCCTGAAGGGCATACAAGTGCTTGGTTGCACCGTCCGCGATTTGTCTCAACTTGATATAATTTTCCTTTGTCATGGAAGGCAGTTCCATAATGGCTTGAATATGATTTTGAACGATGACGCGCTTGTTATCGTATCGCTGTCTGAGCAATTTCGTAATTAGCTTCTGATATTTCGAGTGAATTGATCACGTTACTCGCGTCATCAGTAAGAGAGGCTCTTAGATATTGGAACCTCTGTATATTGCTGAGAAACGCGTTTGAATGTATGACCGAATTGAATATATCGAAGAACGGGAATCATTCGTCATATTTGCCTGATAAAGTAGGAAGATTCAGTTTTGGCAAACGCACGTGAGTCTAAAGTATCCGAAGTCTCGTGGGAACTTGTTACCGACGCGGTTGACGCAGTGGTCGCACCCACAGAAAAGAATTCTAGATACAATACTATTAGGATCGAAATAGGGCCAATCATATTTAGTATTGAAAGAAGAATATTTTAATCTTAAAGAGAGGAATTCTTAAATCTAGAATAATTCTGAGAAAATTAGAGGGATAACATCAAGATTATTTTATTCTAGATTTATGAATTTCTCTATTTAAGATTAAAATATTCTTCTTTCTAGAAGTTATATTCTTCTTTCAATACTAAATATGATTGGCCCTATTTCGATCCTAATAGTATTGTATCTAGAATTCTTTTCTGAGAGTGCGCGTAGGAATTAATACCTCTCGAATTTTGGCGGATAAGGCATAGAACGCCTCCTCGAACGCGGCACGATCATTGGCTTCGGCTTCCTCTAACATCTCCAATCGCGATTGTACGGAATTGTATTCCGACCAATACTGATCTTATTTTAATTTGCGCTTCTCTAGCTGAGCGATTGTTGAGGGATTGATAGTAATTAGCGAATCTACGTATGTTCTTATTCTCGTGCAAGAACCTTTGATTACGGCACGCTGCTTTTTTAACGCGGCACTTGTTTCCTCGGTAGCCATTTCGCGGGGGAAGGAAACTCTATTCACGCGACAAAAAATCTGATTGGCAACCGACACTGAAAAGTTATCCTTACCTTAATAACACGCGCACGCAATATGCTAGATGTGGCGCTATCGAAAAAAAGGCGTCCCTAGTGAAGGTGGATGTGTCGCAAGAAGCCGTCCACTCGGTCGCAGCAGCTCCTGGTATCGGCTGCTGACCTCTTCGACAGGATCTCTGCACCTCCCGATGTCGTGTGTCGAACCTTTGGACTCGTTGTCTGCACGTCCCAATGTCGATTGGATTTCCCTGTATTGCCTCCTTGACGGAAATCTCGGTCTCGGAAACGAGTATGGCCGCTTGGCTGTGCGACGATCTCGGTGCTCGTGAACGAGTATGGCCGCTTGGCTGTGCGACGATCTCGTTGCTCTGCAATGCGTCGCGCGTTACTAAACTGCGTTTTTGCAGTGACACTGCGGAAACTTGTCGGCTCGTAATGAACTGAGGCTGTGGATATCTTGGATATCCGGCTCCAAGGACCAAATTTTGTAGAGTGTTAGCTGCGGGCATGTGCCCTCCACGTGCGTCTCACGGGAATATGGCTTCGCAAGAACGTGGTCGAGAAAACTGCTTTTTCTCTCACTTTATTTATTGAAGCCTCGGAAAGCCGATTCCGCTATTACAGTCAGAGAAACGCTTATCACAATTCGGACTCGCCGCGATGTTACGCCTTGAGTCTCGCAGAGCTATCTGAGGACAAGGGCGCGCGCGGAGGGGAACAGGATCGGACCGGCACGCAGCGCACGCAAGGGCGATTGATATCGAGCGCGACCGAACATCCGCGAGTCGAGCGTCACGGAAAACGGCACGTCGCGTACACGTGATTTCAGCGAAGAAGGCATCAAATAACTATGCGACACATTTAGTGTACCAAACACACATAAAGACGTCAATGCATTGTGCTCGAATAATAATGTTATTTATAAGATCAAATGTAATGATTGCGATGCCTCTTATGTGGGCAAACAAAACGACAACTAAAAACAAGAATTAACGAACGCAAAAACAATTATAAATTGGATCCATCAAGACATTCAGTTATCACGGAACATATGCTAAATTTGAATCATACTTTTTATTAAAACAATCCGGAGATTTTAGATTTCGAAACGAATTATTATAAGCGACTCATCTCAGAGATGATACATATGAAAGAACAAAAAAATGGTATCAACTCCAATAAAGATACTGAATTACTTGATGGTTCTTATTTTAATATTCTAAACGAACTTAGTAACAATTCATAGGGATTTAATTATTTGTCTATTTACATCCTTTGTTGGCAATCGATTCCTGTGGAGCGATAATGCTCAGTCACACACAAGATCGACACGGCACGGTGCTTGGGAAACATTTCAATAGCTTGATCTTACATTTAGTCTCAGTACGTATAATCGTAACAAATTCTCACATTTACTCGCTCTTACAAGTTGTTAATTTACAGTTTTATACACATTTTATTTTAACCATTGACTCTTGATTGTGACGTGCTAACATCGCTGACTGACTCGATTCATTCCCACTGCCGACTGAGGAATAAATCATGGATCCTATTATTCGACTTTCAATTAAGGTTTTTAAAAATATGCAGCGATTCCGGTTTTTTTCGTTTAACAATTGTATGATACTCCTTGTTACTCAACTTTCAATTAAGGACCGTACTTGTACAGCGGTTACGATTTTATGATATTCTTACTGTACTTATTGGATGTAGAAATGTATGATTCCTGACTATTCGTATATATAATGCTATTAATTCTAAATTTGGCTGAGGAAGGCACGGTGTTGCCGAAACGTTCTATTTTAGCAATTGTTTGTAACAATATATCTTTTTGAATTTTAATTCTCTTTGCTCGTTATTGGCCGGCAACCTTTAATTTATTGTTTGATACACACGAGCTTGACCTTTATTTATATTTCTAAGTAATAATACTGTTGTTATATTGTGATAGCAGATTCAAAAGAAAACGCAGGTCATAAACATAGACATAGACATAGACATAGACATAGACATAGACATAGACATAGACATAGATATAGACATAGACATAGACATAGACATAGACCTACTGAGAGTCCAAGGTCAAGAACGAATACAAGGAAATACAAGTCATATATTTGAATTATATTTTACCATATATTTTTGGCCTTTATTCACCTTGAATGTCCTTACGTAATGTGTATCATAAAAATTGTATTAAAAAGAGCTTATAAAATAAAAAATACAGAATTCCACTTGAAAAAATGAAGTTGACTTTGAAATGTCCTCAACGCCTCCACTCATAAAATAATCGTTTCCACTATATGATGTCTCTTTGTACTAAACATGTCGGTATAAACTATTTTTTCAAATTTTGCTAATAATTAATTGGTCATTTTATATGAATAACCCTGTATAATAAAAGTATTTCTATTTTTTGTCTATGTGTCCTACGAGCGGAAATATTGTGATGCAAAGTCCGAAATGTAAATATTTACATTTAGATATGTCGTTATTATCATCCTCGCCTTCGAATATGTTGTTCCTTTCACTTTTTTGACACAATGCTGTTCGAGAGTGCGCGTATACGCGGTTGATGGCGCGAGAAGGACAAGCACGAGGAAAGTTCACACTTAGTCAAAAGAATAAGTACACAAAAATCTGTATATTACAAAAAAATAAAGTCTATAAATACAATATGTACAAGTTCGTTTTAATTCCAGTAAAGAGGAATAAGCCGTGATAACGCGCACAGAAGCGAGTACGGCGAAGAAGCAACGAAAGCGTGTTCGGGAAGCGAGATAGCGAAGTGATTCGTATTCGTGCGAAAGCTAGTGCTAGGCGGTGTAAAGCGGGTTTAAAGTTGTGACATGACAAAGTCACGTCCTCTGCCCGGATAGTAGCTCGGCCGAGGGAGGCGTTAAGGGTGGTGCCTCCGTCCGAGGCGGGCGGGGCGTTGGCGTTTGAGATTAGGTCTAAACTTAGTTTGCGAGACTTACAGGTTGCGTGAGAAGGTGCGGAGCAGATGGCCACGGATTGATGTAACGACGTAAGTCGCACCGAGGGATTTGCAGGTGGACAGCCGGGAGCTTACCGGGGACGGACGGCCGACGGGCGGGTCACGCTGGGGCTTACAGACGGTAAAGCAGAGCGCCTAGCAAGGCGAACGCTTGGCCCGCAATGCCAAATAACAGCCCGAGAACGGAGGATCCGGGAAGGGGGACGCCCCGACGAAGGTCCCCGTCAAGGAGAAAACCACCACCGGAATTCTGCCACCGGTCGACGAGCCATGGCCCGTCCAGCCTGGTCGTCGGTTAACTGGTCCATGAGCCGCGGCCTGAATAGCCGGACTCCAAGCGGGTTTAAAACCACCGCCGGCGGATGGAGGCAGATGCGAGGGGCGGCCTAGTCGGGCGCGGCGATCGCACAGGGCGTAGCAGTTGTAAGGGCTTGCAACCCCGGCGCGCAGGCGCGCGGGCCCAGCGTGGTCCCGCCGGGCCGGAGAAGCGGCACTGTCGTGCGAGCTGCCGTAGTGAGAGATGCCATCCAACCCCCTGCGACCGAGACGACAGGCTGCCGGCAAACGAGCGAGCGATACTGTAAGGCCACTGTTCAAGCACCGCAAAAGTAAGATCGTCGCGATACCGAGGCCCTCCCGGGAGTCGCGTTGTGCCGCGAGTGTTGTGGAATCCGCATTAACGATAATTATATCGAGAGGAATACCGCGGGAGGGCCCGGCCGAGAAAGTACGCAATCGCCCATCTCGGAGATTCGAGTGCGCGGCCGCCGACAGTCAACGCGCGTTTGATTTTCGACCATCTCGTAGTACCGTGCTGTAAGGATGCGATTTAGATGATTGTGAACGACGACAAGCGCTTCGCGTGATCGAGACGTTTTGGGCGAGGTGTTCTTCGCACGGGCCGGACACCGTATCATCGCGGGGCCGCATGGGCTTCACGTGATCGCGTCGTGGCGTGCGGGGCATCTTCGCGTTGCGGACCTCGCGAGGCATCGTGCGCGATTGCTGAGGTCAATCGCGGGGTCATTTTGGGACTCGCGTAATCGTAGAAGATTCGCGGTCATTTCGGGACTAGCGTAATCGTAGAAGATTCGCGGTCATTTCGGGACTTGTGTAATCGTAAGAGATTCGCGGTAATTTCGGGACTTGCGAAGCCGTAAGAGGTTCGCGATCGTTTTCTGGACTTACGAGATCGTGTGAGATGGTCGAGGTCATTATCGTATTGCGTGCGAGTTGTTCACGGTTATTTTGCGTTTAGTAGTAAGTAAATGTTTGTTGGTACCGCGAGATTCGGGGTGGGATTTAGTCGTAATTAGATGTTTGTCGGTACCGCGAGATTCGGGGTGGGACTCGTTGTGATCATAATCGATTCCATGTCGGGAATTATTGATGTTACGAAGTGGATCATTACTGTTGTGTAATTCGGCGAGAAAGTAATTATTGCGTTCGTGGCGTGTTACGTTGCGCCCCTTCTGACGATTATTAATGAAATGCTTTCTATCCTATTTCACATGCTTTCTACGTTAAATCAAATACACTTCTATTTTTGTTATATATATGGTGTGCTAATTGCGCTGCGCTGCCTCTCCTCCCCTCCGAGATCTAACAGCGATCAAACTATTAAACTCACGCCTGAGAAAATTAGCGGGCTTAGATTTCGCGTATCGTGGTGCGAGGAATCGCACCTGGCGCCCATACCGAGCTTTGCAGAGAATCTGGTCGAGCTACTATCTGTGATTAATCACCTTTGACGATTCCCGCTTAGAGTTCTATAGAGATTTTGCGATTTAGAGAAACTGACGGCGCGCTCCTTCTAGGCCGGCGAGACCGGGGGGACATCGTCGTCGTCACAAAGTATACGCAGGTGAACTGCGAGCGAGAGAGCCTCTCCGTCGATGCAAGCTCTTTTATAAACGAGCTTTCTCTCGACAAGCACCAATTAGTTTTAGGCGTCGTGAGGTGACCTCAGGTCTTCACATGCGATTGGTGGCCACTGGGCCCGCTACGCATAAATTCGCACCTGACATGCGCGAGGCGCGGATTGTGACGAGCGATTGGCAATCGGCTGCCTACGTCACCGCTACGCGCCGACGCAAGACAAAATATTGTTAACAGTCCGTTAGCAATTGTTGTTGTTTGTCACGCCGTGGTGTGTTTATAACATGGGTTTTTCTATCGCACAAGAACATAAAAACAAGATCGAGAAACGTCTGGAATATTATAGATTGAAAAATGTTCTTGGAAAGGCCCATGTTATAATGCAAAGCACAAAGAAATTACATTTAATATTTTATGGAAGTTAGAAACTTATGATACAACGAAGGCACACGCATTGTGCCTTTTCGTGCGACGAAATCGATGCACACTACGATGAAATCGCGATCTCAAACAATGCAATAGCAAGCAAGATTTCTCGCTAGCGCTGCATTGAAAGAAATTGTGAATATTTTCAGCATCTTTGTGACAATGTATCTATCTATCTTCGTATCTGTCTCGTATCTATCTAACATATCGTATCTATATGCGCATGAGACAATACTTTTCCCATAAATCGTACGTTATTATCGACCCAGCACATAAATCAGGCCGATGAGTCAGGTCAGATGGGATAAGAAAATGAGAGAATAAAGATTATTTTTCTAACAAATAAAAACAATAATGTCGCGCTCAGAAGTCGGGAGGTGAGCGCAATTCGCTTTTTGGTCTCCCACTTATTTCTCGCTCTACTACGTACGCAATATTCTTTTTCTCTTTCTGCATGAGCAATTGTTAACTATTAGTGTACTTAAGTACTTTCTTTCTCTGGGATTTGAACCAAGGTGAAATTATCGTATATTCTCATGTACAGTTAGGGACAGGAAGGTTGTCCGGTTGAGTTTTGGAACACATTCCATTTGAAAGTGGATGAACACTAATGTTCATAGCTTGCGCAGTGATTTATTACAAGAGCAAACATACAAGATGTCTATTGTATTAAAATATTAAAAGAATTGACAATTGCTGACATGGTAGCTGGATAGTAAATATAAATAAGATGCGTTCCGAAATTCAACCGAACAACCTTTCTGTCCCCAACTATACGTACACTGCATGCCGCAAATGCTCTATATGTAAATAGGAAGTTCGGGTAAGTTGAATCATTCGGGGAAGTCGAATTATCACGATCTAGTGTGGGGATATTCTGGTACGGAGGAAAGGAACGTAGTCGGGCAATATTTATACTGTAGTTTTATTACCAGACGATAGCGTGGTACAATAGCGAATGGCGGGAAGCCTCCGAAAAGGCGGGAAGCTTGCTACCTAACTATATACTTCGAGCATAGCGTAGCTAGAGAGGAAACTCTTAGTCGCAGCGGTGCTGCTAATCCCCACACTAGATTATTAAGTGTTACAACCTAGCGGACAGCAATGGAATTACTAGCTGCTGGCCTCCTAATCTAACGTACAAAGTGGCAGCATAGCATAACGTGTCATAAAGTTAATAATTGAAATTAACGATTTGGTATGTATTGTTTACTGCGTGAAGTTAGTATGTAAAGTTTATTTTGTAGTCAATATACTTCACAGATTCTTTGTCACTTTTGTTAAACATGTTACATTTATTGGTATGACAAAAAGCACAAAAATTAAAGTTTGTAATATATTATAATATGTGGTGACCTACGCGCCACTCACAAAACGCATCCGCGCATTTTACTCGGCGGAATCTGTATTATCAGCAGCTAGTTTGTGACGACGCCACTATGCGTCGCATAACGCAAAGTGTTTCTCGCGTTTAAAATACATGCAGCAACAAATATAAAAAGACCCCCTGCAAGGCAAAAACCAAAAATTCAGTGTTTTAAGTGGAGGAATCCTTTCCCTACAAGGATACATCCTGGCGCTTTGCCGCCTATCGATCTGGCTAGTCGTCCTCTGACTCCTGGCGCTTAGACGCCCGTCAATTCTTGGCGCTTAGACGTCTACCGGTTCCTGGTACTAGGCGCCCTGGACACCGAGCCCAGTAATCACCCTAGGCGGGACATAGCGACTCTTCGAGGGACAATTGCCTTCTCTATCACCCGAGAACATCCAGCCTAACGGCGCAGGACTCTTGGCGCTAGCCGCCTCATTCCTGACGCCTCACCGTCGCAGAGGCCTGGCGCTAGCCGATCAACTCCTGATGCTAGCTGCCCTGTTTTCAACGTCTCATCGTTGCAAAGGCCTGGCGCTGGCCGACCAACTCCTGGTGCCAGCCGCCCTGTTCCTGATGCCTCATCGTTGCAGAAGCCTAGCACTAGTCGACCGACTCCTGGCGCTAGCCGCTCCGTTCCTAACGCCTCATCGTCGCAGAAGCCTTATGCTAACCGACCAATTCCTAGCGCTGGTCGCACCGTTCTCGGCGCCTCACTATCGCAGAAGCCTGGTGCAATCCGCCCGACTTCTGACAATAGTCATCCCTTTCCCAGCGTCTCAGCATCACATAGGCAGAACCGACCACATACTCCGGGCCAGTATTTGCGTTAACTTGACGGAATGGAAGAAGAACTTTCCCTTAAAGTTCCCTTTTACTGACCTTCCATCACTAGTATCCCCGTTTCCACCGTCACCTAAGCATAGCGTTCAACCAGATCAGACCGGGGAGCAGCCAGCCGAAGGCCACACAGACCAGCCCGAGGAGCAGCCAGCTGAGGACCACATAGACTAACCCAGAAAAGGGCTTAGTTGAGACGGCCACGCAGACGAAGCAGCGAGGCGGTCGGCACCTGTTTAAACCATACTATCACTAACGCATACAGTAATGTATATAGTATAAATATATTGTTGTTAAAATGCAAATGTATCTCTTTTATGCCTCTTTGCGATTCACAATCCTTGGGCTAACTCCTACTCACGCACTAGCCTATAAGGTTGATAATCTTAAAGAAAAGCTCCTACATAATTTAATAAATATGTAATATAATAATTAGTCACAAAATGGGTTTGTATGCGAATATAGTGTGTTGCTTCCAGTTAACACGCCATAGCCTCTGCAAATCAACTCCTAGTTCTATCTTCGCGTTTTTTTGGTGGCTGATAGAAACCCGAGCAACCTGGACGAAGATTGGGTAACCAACCCCAGTGGGAAGCCAGGTCGGGGCTAACAGGACAAGGGAAAAGCAGTGTTTGGATGCATAGGACAATGTCCACCAGACTAGGTAGCTGGGGGCTTACAACCCACTCTACTGAAATTAATTTGTAAAAGAAACATCAACAAGTCTCGGAAAAGATCGGATTTTGATGGAAACGATCTTTGGCTCACGAAATAGGACACGATTCGGAACATGAAACGTTCGGACAATGCTGAAACCCACCAAACTAGCGCAGATCGCTAAAGAATTCCGCAACTATAAATTGCAAATTCTAGGTTTGTGCGAAATTAGATGGAAAGGCAGTGGTGAAATTCGAACATCAACAGGAGGACACCTGTTATTCTTTGGTAAACCCGAAGGAGAAACACACCATTGTGGCGTTGGGCTGATGCTATCAGAAACGTCCAAGAAATGTTTGATGGAATGGCACCCGATTGCAGACAGAATCATCACAGTGCGTTTTAAAACACATTCGAGATGTATTACTATAAACCAAGTATATGCACCAACACTAACGGCAACTGATAAAGAGAAAAATGAATTCTACGAACAACTTGGTAGCACGCTTAGGAATGTAAAGGGATCTGATATCAAGATTTTAATGGGGGTCCTAAATGCGAAAGTTGGAGACAGAAATGCAAACCGGGAAGAGGTTATGGGAAATCACGGAATTGGTTCGATGAATACGAACGGAGAACTGTTAATGGATCTGTGTATAAATCACAATCTAGTTATGGGTGGGACTCTCTTCCCACATAAAAACATCCATAAGATAATAAAGTTGTAATATATCCGGGCTCTTAGCGAGAGAATACGCTACTATACGACCCACCGTCACGGGAGCGTGTGCTCCGAGAGTCAGGTTGCTCACGGAAGTCGAGCGTGACACACGTTTATATTCTATTCAATATATACATTTATTATTTACGAATACTCTACTTCACTACCGATCCCAATATATAACAATTGGCGACAAGGACAGTGTTTGTCGAACCCAAGTGCATATTTTGTGGAAAATTAACGTTTTTCAATGTAGCATTCGTGAACCACAGTATACGAGGCACGCGGTAAAAGGAATTTTCGGAATTCTCGGTGGTGATACAAGTACAGTGTTCGGTAAAAGACTCGACAGTTAATTACACTGGTTTACAGCCAAAATGTACATTCAATGCCACTATTTTTTTCCTATGTATTTTGGCCCGCTAAACTCGAAAATCACATAGAAAAATTTTTTTATGGATTGGTTTTCGAGATATGAATTTTTGGATTTTTTTAGGAGTAATTGCTCATAACTCCGGTATTTATCCATAGATTTTCTTCATCAATAGCTTGTTTTCTTCGTAAAAGTACTACCTATACGTAAACAATAAGAAATTGGACATAATTTGACGTTTTCTATTTTTGCATGGCGATAGAGTGAATTTTCTATTTTAAAAATTTTCATATCTCGAAAACCAATCCATAAAAAAATTTTTCTATGTGATTTTCGAGTTTAGCGGGCCAAAATACATAGGAAAAATATAGTGGCATTAAATGTACAGATAAAATTTTTTTATTTTGTAAACCAGTGTTATCAGCGAAGTCAGCGACAGAGAACATCGTGTGACTGAAATAAAGACGCTGGAGTAAACGGAAATTTAAAGAAACAAGTCATTAGAGCAAACGGTAATTAATGGAAAGATTCTTTTCGAATGTCGGGATCAAGTAAAGATATAATTGACTATACGAAAACGTCGTGGATTCAGGAGTTGAAAAAAATTTCAATTAACTCAAATTCTGCAATAATTAGAAATTAATTTTTATGCCAATGCTAACATCGACGAATTACGCAGAGTTCTACGCTCTCACATTGAGGAAGTAAACAGGCGAGCCGCAGAACATAATAGAAAGGACGTTGAAGACGAGAACGATAATAAGCACGGAAATAACATTATTCACACAATGACGGGCAATAGTGTAACCAAGTTAGAGTTTCACCTTGGAAAGGATGATTGGGAAATGTACGCCGAACGTCTTGAGTTATATTTCGTAGCTAACGATGTGAAGGAAGAGAAACAAGCCGCGGTATTGCTAACAAAAATAAGCGCTGACACTTATAAACTGTTCGAGATTTGTGCGCACCAGATAAGCCAAGTACGAATACATTCAAGGACTTGGTAAAATTAATAAATGACTATTTGAACCCGAAGCCGTCGGAGACGATGGAAAGGTGCAAATTCCATAAGGCACAACAAACAGAAACAGGGACAGTAGCCGAGTTTGAAGAGAAACGCGCATTAAGGAACATTTATGTAATATTAGGAAAAATGTAGATAACCATTCGGTGGTTAGTGAGCACCGTCTCACACACAATCATGACTTTAATTGGCGTTCATCGGAGATTTTATATAAGGAGGAACAATTTAAGAAAAGAGAAATCTCGGAGATGTTCTTTATCAAAAAGTATGATTGTACAATTAATCTCCAAAAAGACACGGAAAATGTGCCAGCTATTTACAACCGTGTTATCGGTGTCACTTAGTCTGCTTTTTTTGTTTCGGTTCTGTTCGTTTTTACATTTGAACACAGCTTGTCATTCGTTGATTGTGTAGGTAATTTCAGTCCCTTACGGAAAGAAACTACAACGGATTACAAAAAATTATATTACAGGAACTACATAAAAGTATTACACGAAATTACAGACTGAAGTATTGTAATATGCTGTAATATTTTCGTGCTATACGCTCGGATTACAGGAAAATATTACAGAAAAATAGCCTGTAACACCCACAAGATTGCAGTCCTCTTAATACTAGAGGACACTGATTTCCGATATTCACCCGGCATAAAAAAAATTATTTTTTTTGAAATTTTATTACTATTTTATAACTAAATTTGTTTCTTAAGATGCAGTCTATGATTATAAATATTTTCTCGTATTTGAAAAACACACTTACCTTGGTGGGATTCGAACTCGGGATCTCGGGACCTCTGGATCGTGAGCCAACTGCCTTACGTGGTAGACTACTTCTTAATTTGATGTAAGTGTCATATATAGTCTACATATGTCATAACCAGCGCAAATATATAATTTTTCAAAAATCATCTTAAGAAACAAATTCAGTTTAAAAAGAGTAATAAAATTTTGAATTTGATATATGATATAATATTTTTTAATGTCGGGTGAATGTCAGAAACCGTCGGCTCATTATGAAATTTTGTGTTCGTAAATATATTTATGAAAAAAGTATATTTATAAAGTTAAAACACACACATTTTTATCAAATCCTTACAAGGGCCTCATTAGACAAAAATAAGAAAACCTTTCTTATGGCATCCCTAATAAATAATGAATACATTTTGTAGATTACATGTGTAGTCTACTACACAAGTCACTTACCATATGTGTAGTATATTACACATATAATGGATTACACGTGTAGTCTACTACACAAGTCACTTACCCCACGTGTAGTATATTACACATATAGTGGATTACACGTGTAGTGGATTTCACACTTCATGATTAGACGTGTATTCCATATTACAGGGATTTCACGCACTAAAGTAATTACAGCGTGTAATAACTACAGATTATTGTGTTCCTTTCTGTGATAACTACAGGGGGTCCTGTAGTAACTACACAAATGTAATATTTACTGGCTGTAGTTTCTTTCCGTAAGGGGTACGACTTTGACTGTTATACGGTTCGCACGTGTTCGTAGATATGGCTTGCGACGTTTCTATTTTCACGCAACACTGTTTTTATATTTTGTCTTGAGACGCACACGATATGTAAGCCTTTATAATTTTTGAATTTATTTTGATCTTATTAACGTAATTGATTTTATCTTTTTGACTATCGCGAGATTATTATTTTTATAAACCGTTGACTTTTTTAGCTTTGCGTTTGCATGATGTAGTCAGGGCACGACGTCAGCGACGTAATTGATTTCTGTATGCAGATTTGCGGATGGATTGCGTGAAACTTGAGAAGGACCGGAATTCGGTCGAAACGTTGTGCAATTTATAATATATTAATTTGGCCATATATTAATTTGGGTCGAACTAAAACGGCTTTTGTTTTGAATTATTTACTGGCGACGGAAGTTACTTGTTTTGTTTTTATGTTATTGTTCCAATTCTAAAATGTACTCATACTTTTTTAGATTTCTTTATATAAATTTGATTTATTTATAATTTTTTAAACCAACATATTGTTGGCCAAATTTAAAAATCTAAAAGAGTTCTCAAAAATCCTATATTAGGGCACAATTACGATAATTGTGACCCCTTGATTTAACGATAGTTTTTGGTAGTATTTTTTACGCTGAATAAGAAATTATATAGGTCTTATAGGGCTAACTGCTCTAATTTTCGAGATATGTAGTATTAATGTTAAAAATAAAGGGACGATTATGATAATGTTGGCCCCTTGAAATGTGTGATTTTCGGAGGCATTTTTAGCGAGAAATGAGAAAAAAAATTTAAAAAACGGACACAGTAACAACTGTGCCGCAAACAACAACGTAGAACTACGTCAACTGTCACTATTTCATGTTATAGTATTCATCGAAAGACAGTTGACGTAACCCTACGTCTACTTTCCTTCGTTGAATACTTTAACATGAAGAATTTTATAGAGCTGATGAATGGATTCAATTATTTGTGTTCTGTACTAACATTTGTGACGTACAAAGTCACGTCCCTTGTCCGGACGGTAGCTCGGCCGAGGGCAGCGTCCGGGATGTCGCCTTTGCCCGAGCGGAGCGGGGCGACCGCGTCATAATCGGTTAGGACTTATATTTTGCGAGCTTTTCAGGTGGCGAGTAGATGGCCCCGGAGGATTGTAACGGCCTGAGCCGCACCGAGGGAGATATTCGAGAGCCGTTCTGCGATGGAGTGGCCGGCGGGCGGGTCACGCTTGGGCCCTTTGCCGATCCTGCTTGGAGCGTCTAGCAGGGCGAGCGCATCAGCCGCCGACGCCGGGATAAAGCCCATTAGGAACTCGTCCCGGGACATTGCCGCCGATCAACCTAGCCACGGCCTGGCCAGCCTGGCGGTCGTAACCGGCTCAAAGGTCGCGGCCAGCCGAACCCTGCAGCCCTTTAAACATCCCGCCGCCAGGGCGAAGTAGCCGCGAGAGGCGCCGACAGGAGCGGAAGTCGCTGAGATCGGGCGCAGCGCTCGCGGAGGGCGTATCGGCGATCGGGGCTTGCAAGCACGGCGCGCAGGCGCGCGGGCCCGGCGTGGTCCCGCCGAGCCAGGAGAGCGACACTGCCGTGTCGGCGTTACGAGAGGAGAGACGTCCCGAATCCCGAGGAGCCCTGGCTGCCGTAGCTGCGAAGACTAATTATATGGCCGCTGCTCCTGTAACGAAGTAAGGTTGTTCTCGAGGCCGTGACCCGTCCGAGAGTCTCGTAAGATCGCGGAAAATATGAGTACCGTCAGTAGTTACCGGAAAGAAACTCTCGGAAGCTCCAGCCGAGAGAGTGAGACGTGGTTGCCCTTCTCGAAAAACCGTGCGCGACCGACAGTCCCCGCGGAATTAGAGCCGCGTGGTAAATTCCGCCCCGCAAATGCGGGAGCGCATAATGGAGACCGACGAAGCGTCAGCCGTAGTCTCGCGTTATCGTCCGGTGAGGCGGCGTAGAACCTGGGTATTGTGTGTTTGCGTCGTGCCTGTTGTATATTGCGTTTCGTGTGCCCGCGTCTTGCATACTGCCTATTACATTTCGTGTGCTCGCGCCTTACATATTGTGTATCGCCTCGCGTGTTCGCGTCGTGCATATTGTACATGACGTTTCGTCTTGTATGTTGTATACCGCGTTTCGGTTAATCGCGTGCGTTCGTGTAATTGTATATCCTGTTTCGTGTGGTGCGTTCGGGAAAATCGCGTGATTGTGTTCGCGTATGGCGAGGGGTCGATTGCGTACAGCGAGGCGTTCCTTTTTCGTGTTGCGTTTGAGGCGTCCTCCGCACTCCTTCGGACTCAGCATTGTCGTGAAACCGGGAGATGGGTTTTGCGGAAGCGGGTCGCGAGGTGCGTGGCGCCGGTTATGTTGCGGACTTCGCGGGGTATCGTCGCGTGGGTGCGAGAGACCACTCGCGAGGTCATTTCAGGACTATTTGTGAGACGTCGCATTTAGTCGCTGGTTGCAAGCGAGGCATCGCCGTGACCCATAGAGCATAAGGGCGAGGTCTTACGCGAGAAAACGTATCTTAATGTGTGTCGGTCGGTGTTCGCGTTGTATATTATTTCCGTGTTGTATAGTATTTCCGTATTGTATAGTATTTCCGTGTAGTAATTGTCGTGTCGATTAGTTCCGTGCCGTACGCCCGCCATGGCATGTATTTTGCGAGAATCGTTGCGAGAAAGATTCGTCAATGCCCCTCGAACGAATCGTCAAACGTTTTCCGTTACCGTGAGATTGGTGACGGGATGCGTTACGAAATTGTAATCTTGGAGATATCAACTTGTGAGATATTCGCAGTCGTGTGTGAGCGAGGTAGTTTCGCGTAAAGGCGAGGTACCATTCGAGACTGTAATCTTTACCGTGGTCGTTACGGTATTATCGTACCCGCGGAACGACCCGTTACTTACTTTATTAAATATATTACCTATTTCTGTTTATCTACTGGTGTGTGCTAATTGCGCTGCGCTCCTTCTCCTCTATCCGAGATCTAACATCGATCTGAATCATTAAAAATTCACACCTGAGATATTTTGCGTTTAAGCGTTAGAGTTGGATTTAGAGTAACGTGGGGCGCGAACTCGCACCTGGCGCCCATATCGAGCTTTAGAGAAAATACCTGGTCGAGCTACCGTTGATTACTATTATCGCCAATCTGTACTAATAACAACTTTTACCGATTTCTGAGAGATTTAGTGAATTGACGGCGCGCTTCTTTTCGGCGGGCGAGACCGAGGGAACTCGTCGTCGTCATACATTATAAAATAATGAAATTAAAAACGTATAGACTGGATTAATTAAATGCTGGAATTTACGTTTATTTCTTTCTAATGCCAATTTTAAAATAAATAGATATGCAGAGAAATATAAGAGTAAAACAATAATACGGATAGATTGTTTTGCCTTCTAATTTTGCAATTATATCCTTTTCCTCAAGCATAATTTATATCAATTATGTAACTATTGTGAGAAGGCTTTGAACGAGCGATGCGCTCCCGCCCTTCCAGAGGGCAGCTCCCGTTTGGTGGCGTGGCGCGAAGCGCCACGCGTGCGTGCGTGTATCATGGGTGCTCACTAGAGTTTCGATCACTGTCGTGTTCAGACGTGTTCAGACGTTCATTACGGTTTACGTTACAGAGTGTGATATACATATATATAATAAATAGAGTATTCAGAGTGTATAAAGAAGTCGAAATAGTTTATCTCCTGCCCATCTCGTTACATCCCGTAGCGTTCCGAGCGATATTTCCAATAGGTTATGGGCCCAGGACACGAGTCCCTGCGCAAGGAACGAGACACGTGCGTGATAAGTGTGTGAGACGCCGGCGAAGGGCAGAGAAAGAGTGATAGAAGTATCTAGAAGATTAGAGGGTAAGTAAATAAAATTCCTCGTTGCTGACGAGCAAAAATGAGAGAATTCGCAGCTAATAAGAACGTTCGATAAATGCTGCTAGAAGAAGATAGATGTTTTTGCTTTTTTAGAGATAGAGATAGAGGTAATAGTGATAACAAGAGAATTAGAGAATAGATGTATAAAGAGAGAATGATGAAATAAAAAGAGAATATGTACAACAGAAAGAGATAGAAAGATGCCGCTTGGTAACAAGCCGGCGACGTGCGCGTGCACCCTTATGAAAAAGTACACTCAACTTCGATGGTTAACACCCAAAGTTAAGTGTTAACACTAAACTTACGCGAGTTGACACTCAAATTTGGGCGTAAGTTTAGTGTTTGCCATCAAAGTTAAGTGTCAACTCTTAAATTTAGGTGTAGATTGAGTGTTGACCATTAAGGTTTAGGTATAAGTTGTGGGTTTAATCCTCAATGATGAGTGTATATTGGGAGTTTATTTTCAATAATAAGTGTAGGTTGGGGATTAAGCCTTAATGTTTAGTGTAGGTTGGAGATTGATCCTCATCGTTGGATGTTGGTTTGGTGTTAAGGGGATCCTGGACAGGGGGCAATTACCGACCAAAACAGTCAGAGCTCGTTCTTTGAAACGGCTTTATAGATCGCAAAATCCTTTTACAGGAGTAAAGTATAGGTACTAATGAAGAGTGGGAATGTAAAATAATTAGTAATAATTGAAAAAAATGTAAAAATGCTGTCACCTCATAACCTTATTTTCTAATATAAACAGTTGTATAAGTTATATGTACGAAATGAAATGTTCCCACTCTTCAGAAGACGTGCACAAACAATAACGTACCTTTGAAATTGAGATTGGAAGCCTGGAAAAAAAATGAGAGCTTCGAAGAAATCGTGTATATTTTCCACAAAAATATACACGCAGGCTAGTAAGCAGAGCAGCAATCATGTCAAGTAGTAGTTCCCGGATCTTGCGAGAGATGGCGCACGCAGCAATTGAACAAGGACAGATATATCATACAGATATCTCGTTAGGCATTTTTACATTTTTTTTCAATTATCACTAATTATTTTATATTCCCACTCTTCATTAGTACCTATACTTTACTCCTGTAAAAGGATTTTGCGATCTATAAAGCCGTTTCAAAGAACGAGCTTTGACAGATATCATACAGATATCTCGTTAGGCATTTTTACATTTTTTTTAATTATTACTAAGTTTTTTATATTCCCACTCTTCATTAGTACCTATACTTTACTCCTGTAAAAGGATTTTGCGATCTATAAAGCCGTTTCAAAGAACGAGCTTTGACAGATATGTCGTACAGATGCCTCGTTAGGCATTTTTACATTTTTTTTCAATTATCACTAATTATTTTATATTCCCACTCTTCATTAGTACCTATACTTTACTCCTGTAAAAGGATTTTGCGATCTATGAAGCCGTTTCGAAGAACGAGCTTTGACAGATATGTCATACAGATGCCTCGTTATATCATGCTGTATGATATATCTGTCCTTGTCTAACGAGGCATCTGTACGACATATCTGTCAAAGCTCGTTCTTTGAAACGGCTTTATAGATCGCAAAATCCTTTTACAGGAGTAAAGTATAGGTACTAATGAAAAGTGGGAATATAAAAAAATTAGTGATAATTGAAAAAAAATGTAAAAATGCCTAACGAGGCATCTGTACGACATATCTGTCAAAGCTCGTTCTTTGAAACGGCTTTATAGATCGCAAAATCCTTTTACAGGAGTAAAGTATAGGTACTAATAAAGAGTGGGAATATAAAATAATTAGTGATAATTGAAAAAAATGTAAAAGTGCCTAACGAGATATCTGTATGTATCATACATCTCTCGTATTATTCCTTTCTCTCCTATGTATGTAATTTACATGCACCCATTTATTTCTCTCTCTCTTTCTCTCTCCATCCCTGTCCCTCTCTCTCTCTCAGTACACAGAATAGCGTACACTTAGTATAGTAAAGTCAGGATTTTTTGGAAGTGTGGTGTCAGGATTCAAGGGTATATTTGAAGAAAGAAAAACGGTAATGTTTAGGACAAGAAAACTCTATTTATTTTGTTTTATCAAATAATATATCAAATATATTATATAATGTGTAAAATGTTGTGGTGTTAGGATTTTAGGGTATATTTGAAGAAAGAAAAACGGTAATGTCATTTAGTACAAGAAAACTATTTCGTTTTATATCAAATATATTATATAATGTATACAGTTATGATCTCTTGTCATATAATATTATAGAAAACTTATAATATAATGGATCAATATACAGCTCTCATCAATATACGCACACGCATACGCAATTGCACATACATACGCATACGCACTTACATTATTTTTTCTGTGAACCCCGGGTCCCGTCCACGATGACGATATCACGGACACGAAACGTCTCCAAGATCGTGCTCCGATTACTTAGTACTAAGAATAATTTTGCATAAATTTCTTTTGTGCATTTGCAGAATTTACGCGATGGAAGATATATATACATATATAAACACGTGTGTGTGTGTGTGTGTGTGTGTGTGTGTGTGCGCGCGCACACACGTAAATTCTGCAAATGCACAAAAGAAATTTATGCAAAATTATTCTTAGTACTAAGTAATCGGAGCACAATCTTGAAGACGTCTCGTGTCCGTGATATCGTCATCGTAACGAGCCCGGGCCCAGAGAAAAAATAATCGTACAAAGGATAAACTCCCGTACAATAGTACTCTTACAAAACGATAAAAGAGCGTACTCTGAAGGGAAAATAATAAAAAAAAATACAAGACTACTCGCACGTGAACAATTTGCGCCGCGACTCGCCGACGATCAATCCCCCCCGTCTCGCCCGGCGTTCAATTGAGGACCAAACATGAGAAGAAAAACGTGTACAGTACGGAAGATACAATTACTGTTTACCTTCCGAAACGTAGAAAATAAATACTAAATCGATCGATAATAATCGCACATATTAAAAAAAATTGAAAAAAAGATCTTTTACTATTATAAAAAAAAAAAAAAATATATGAGGCCACGACACTCCCGCGAATGGCATACCCCCCCGCCGTTTATCTTGACGCCGACGGCGGCGCGTATGCTGACGGCGGCGCGTATGATGCTGGTGGCAATGACGCATATGCTGGCTGCGGTGGCGTGTATGCTGGCTGCGGCGGCGTGTATGCTGGTTGCGGCGGCGTGTATTCTGGCTGCGACGGCGGCGGGTACGCCGATGGAGCATACGATGGCTGCGCGTGTGTTTGCGGCGGCGGCGGGTACGCCGATGGAGCATACGATGGCTGCGCGTATGTTGGCGGCGGCGGCGGGTACGCCGATGGAGCATACGATGGCTGCGCGTGTGCTGGCGGCAGCGGCGGGTACGCCGATGGAGTATGATACGATGGCTGCGCGTGTGCTGGCGGCGGCGGCGGGTACGCCGATGGAGCATACGATGGCTGTGCTGGCGGCAGCGGCGGGTACGCCGATGGAGTATAATACGATGGCTGCGCGTGTGCTGGCGGCAGCGGCGGGTACGCCGATGGAGTATAATACGATGGCTGCGCGTGTGCTGACGGCGGCGGCGCCGGCGGCGCGTATGCCGATGGAGTATATGATGGCTGCGCGTGTACTCCACCGCGGAACCTCCCCATGTTTCTCCGCTGCCGCTGCAGCGCTCGACGCACTGCATTATTTGCAATCTGTAAAAAAATGTATTACATATATATAGGGTGAATCATTGTAATGAACGCAGGCAAATATCTTGAAAAATATGGAGGATACAAAAAAATGTTTCAGACAAAAGTTGTATGTCAAAGAGGGACACTTGATTCGGATGTGAGTCATATCATAGATGTCGTTTTCAAGAAATCTTGAAAGCGACTAATAAAACTTGATTTTTTTCTAATGCGTGCGTGCGCGTTCGTCTTTTCGTCTGTCTGTCAATTCATCCGTTCTTTCGCTCGTCCGTCCGTCCGTCCATTCGTTCGTTCTCTCACTCACACGCGCACGTACGTATGCACATACGCATACACGCACGCACACACACGTACACACGTACACACACACACACACACACACACACACACACGCACGCACCACACACACACACACACACACACGCGCGCGCGTATATTTTATTATTTTATATATACATATATATATATATAATATATTACGTATAAAACGCATACGTACGTGCGCGTGTGAGTGAGCGAACGAACGAATGGACGGACGGACGAGCGAAAGAACGGATGGACAGGCGAAAAGACGAGCAAAGAAACAAACGGATAAATAAATCAATGTACAAATGGCACGTACATTGCTGTAGCGGCCCTTACTCTACTTACTTTGTGCATTGCGCTCACTCTCTCTTTCTCCTCTCCGCTTAGTAGCGATGGCGGTGTCGGTGGCGGCGGTGGCGGCGGCGGCATTATCGCCGTTGTAGTCGTCGTCGATGGGGTCGACGGCGGCGGCGGAATTATCGCTGTTGTTGTCGATGGGGTCGACGGCGGCGGCGGCGGCGGCGGCGGCGGCGTCGGCGGCGGCGGCGTCGGCGGCGGCGGTGGCGGCGGTGGCGGTGGTGGCGGCGGTTCACTTCCCTCACTTTTAGCTGAAATGAAAAAAATGAGATAACTTATTTTCTAAAAAATTATGTATAAATAAAGTCTATCCAATCAGCACCGTTTTTTACAAGGATATACATTCGTGAGCCGCGTGCCTCTGTTATATTTCGAAGCGCTCGCTCGAAGTATATCCGTTCATAAAACGTACTAATTGTAAGTAACGCGTTACTTCACAACTCTGTATATATGTATAATATAAATGTAATACTTACATTTACGTTTATATGTCCGCCGTGTTTCCATCGGCATCGTCGTCACTAACGGACCGCGACCGGCGCAGGATTCCGCGGGACCGTCGCGTGGCGCGTGGCACTGGCACTTCGAGACTGAGGAGCTGCCCGGGCTGCTCGGGGGTCGGCGGGTCTCGATCACGCGCGACACATTTTCTTTCGCATGTTTTTTTGACTTCGCTGAGTTCGGTCTGTCCTTGCGACGGAAAACAAACGAATCGCGCTTAGAAAAGGACAGCTATATTCTGTCTCTCTCGCGCTGCGTTTTTGCTGTTCGCCGAGCTCGCCGAGCTGCTAGCCGGCTCTCTTGACGAGCGACGTGACAATTGTTTTCCGGCTTCGATGATACCGCGCCGGAAAATAATTGTCACGCAGCGAACGACAAGGATTGCGATGAATTCGCTCGCTGCTCGCTGCTCGGCGTGGTATCATCGAAGCCGGAAAATAATTTTTACTCAGCGAGCGACGAATTCATCGCGTAAAAATTTCTAAATCATTATTATAATAATTTTTACAAGTTTTAAAATTATTTTTTAATTATGTTATATATTATGTTTAAAATGTTTCTTCGACGATTATCATCCAAATGTACACTTCCCGAAAAAGATTCCGAAGAGGATTTCTATATATATAAATAAAACAGAATTTTAAAAGATTTTGGAATTATTGTGAACCGATATTATTCGTATGGTTGCAAACGTTAAAATATGTATAAAATAATTCAATAATAATGAAATAATAATTTTTCTATTATACATTCTTGCCTAATCATTGTACATTTAATAAAAATAAAAAAAAATTGGAAGAAGCAGGGTTTGAACGCGCGACCTGCAACGTGTCAGTCCGCCACCTCAGTCGCTGCGCCACGTTTGCTACATGGCTATCTCGGTTGCGTACACGCTACATCAGTCGTACGAGAAGTTTCAATACTTTCTCGCAATTACTTGAAAAATGCATCGCGCTGCTTGCTCCGTTTCAAGTAAAATTTACTCTGTTTCGAGGGGAACATCTTATGATGGACACACGTTTTCCCTGAGATTTTAAAGTAACCTTTGTTTTTTTTTCAATGGAATTATACGATCTTTCTTATATAACATAATCCCTGTAGTTATTTGGCACATAACAGTAAAGGTAAGCTAGCAGTTATCAAAAAATCAATAGTTTGCGAGATGTTATATTTTATTCTAGTATATATTTTGACATGAAATATAAAATATCTTGTAAACTATTTATTTTTTGATAACTGTACCTACTTTTATGCGTAAAATAGTGGAACGAGTAAGTTCATTTAAAGACAACGCATAGTTGCTTTTCAAAAAAATAATGCAATTTGTAATGTGCAATTACATACTTTTTTTTGGAAAGTAACTATGTTTTTCTCACAACAATTGATTCGTCTCACTATGCTACATATAAAAGTATCATAATATATATAATATAAAATATCCTGTAAACACTACTGATTTTTTGATAGCTTTATACCTTTATACTTTTATATGCCAAATAAGTAAAGGAATTATATTATATAAAGAAAGTTGTATGATTCCATTAAAATAAACAAAGGTTACCTTACAATCTCAGGAACACCTCCACGTAGGAAAAACGTGTGTCCATCATAAGATATTCCCCTCGCAACAGAGTAAGTTTTACTTGAAACGTTTTTCAATGAAATCATCCGTTCGCGAAATATAGCGCTGTCAAATTTATAATAGGACACCCTGTATATAAATAATTTTTAATATTTCATTGGTAAAGCTGTTATCTATTTTTAAATCATGATCTTTATTCTATATCGAATTGACGCAAAGTCAGAAAGCGTTGTGTATGTATATACTGTGTATTGATGTAGAATGAACCGAAAAACGAATAGAAATGTTATAGAATAATTTGCAATTGTTCAAAGAACATAACATAATTATACTAAAGATGTAAAGATAAAAATATCAACCAGTATTTGAAAGCGACCATTCATCGACGCATCGACGTCGATTCCACTAATTATTTCTGACAGAGTACGTAATGTGAATCTTTTTACTTTTAGATTTCGAATAGATTTTTAGTACGGGCAGTATATATCGGAACACGGCCGTAGTATGTGTTATATATAAATAATATCATGGTGTTTCCGCGGTATTAGTAATATTATGTTATTCGCTCGAGCCGATGCGTATTTTTACAAATTTATATTTATGTATTTGTAGTAGATATTAGGAATTTTCTTTCAACGATATTCTTTACTAATTCATTGATATGAATTCGTAAGAATACCTACCAGCGAATGACATAGTATTACTAATACCGCGGATAAAATGCCGCGATATCATTTATCGCATTTACATGACACATACTACGGCCTTGTTCTTACGTGTACTGCCACTACACAAATCTATTCCAAATGTAAATATGTAAAAATTCACGTTACGTATGGTACAGATTTTCAGTACTGGTAATGTAAATTGTGAACACGATCTACGTGTCTATATGTTTATGACAAATCAACGACGATCGCGGAGTGAGATAGATAGATAGATAGATACTATCGAGAGTGTCGCGCGACGATAGTGTAGTGACGCGAGTGTAATAACGTGCTACATTGAAGTGAACAGTGAAGTGAACAGTAAAGTGAATATTGGAGACTAAGGAAGACTAAGGAAGTGAAAGTAAGTGAATATAATGGGTGTAAAACATTTTGAGAAGAAGAAGCCTTTGTACTGCCACAGACTGTCCCGGAAGAAAGGAGCATTACAGAGGTTAGTTTACATTATGCATCTATGTGATGACACTTTGATAAATATTTATTATACAAATCCCCCAAGCTATCGATCAAGCCTACTTAGAATTTGATTTATTTACTCGTTATTGAGATCTCAAAATCTCGGGTACTCGCAACTCGTGCGTTCGCGTAAAAGAGTCATGGTGCGGTCTCGCTCCGCGTATACTTGGCGCGAGGCTCTACCGTGTCTCTTGATATTTACGAATAGGAAAATTTAATCAGACAGACAGACGGACAGACAGACAGACAGACAGACAGACAGACAGACTGACTGACTGACTGACTGACTGACTGACTGACTGACTGACTGACTGACTGACTGACTGACAGGCAGACCGGTTTTCTTACATTTTAAACTTTTGTTGTATAAAACTTTATATAAAGGTTAGGTCAACTTTCTTACTATAATATTCTTTTCCACAAATATTTTTGTAAAGATCATGTGCATATATGCGCATGCACGCACACACACATACACGCACGCACGCACGCACACACACACACACACACACACACACAAATTTATTCTTCGACATAGTATGAAATATTGCAAAATGTTAATATTTTTTTTAAGTTTTTTTAGATTCTAAAATATAAGTAGTATCTGTGTGAAAGATAAATACGCAATCCTTTGTCTATTTTAACATTAAACTAAAAATTAGTTATGCATGTTCATAGCGTGTAATAATACTTACAAGGGAAGGGTCAACCCTCGGGGTCACCGATTTTGTCGAAATTTTACTAAAATGTAGTATTGATATAGAAGTGACAAATGCTGTACGGAGACGATGCGCTTCTCAACCGTTGCCGAGAAATCGCGATGTGAATTATGTAAATATCCCCGCCAATATATATATATATATATATATATATATATATATATTTATTTACTTTCAAAATCGCTAATATTTTACGAACATTTTATGCACAGTTTAAAATTATAATAATAAACATTTTTTTGTCTAAAAGTAATAATAATAATAATAAATATATTGTATATGATGTATACGGTATCTTGGGAAGGGTCAACCCTCGGGGTCACCGATTTTGTCGAAATTTTACTAAAATGTAGTATTGATATAGAAGTGACAAATGCTGTACGGAGACGATGCGCTTCTCAACCGTTGCCGAGAAATCGCGAATTACAGTATACATCATATACAATATATTTATTATTATTATTATTACTTTTAGACAAAAAAATGTTTATTATTATAATTTTAAAACTGTGCATAAAATGTTCGTAAAATATTAGCGATTTTGAAAGTAAATAAATAAATATATATATATATATATATATATATATATATATATATATTGGCGGGGATATTTACATAATTCACATCGCGATTTCTCGGCAACGGTTGAGAAGCGCATCGTCTCCGTACAGCATTTGTCACTTCTATATCAATACTACATTTTAGTAAAATTTCGACAAAATCGGTGACCCCGAGGGTTGACCCTTCCCTTGTTAGTATAGTCATTAGTAATGTAATGGTAGTACATAGAGTGCCAGAAGCGTCAATTCTGACGGTACTGGCAGAGTAAATGTCATAAGCGTCTATTCCAATGGTATTGATTTTAATAACAATCAGAAGCGTCTTTTCTGACGGTACTGGCATTTACGATAAACATTTATGGAAAATATTAGTAATAATATTTTAATACAGAAAGCAGATGCGTCAATTGAGACGGTACTGGCAGAGTAAATGTCATAAGCGTCTGTTCCAACAGGTATTGATTTTAATAACAATCAGAAGCGTCTCTTCTGACGGTACTGGCATTTACGAAAAACATTTATGGAAAATATTAGTAATAATATTTTAATACAGAAAGCAGATGCGTCAATTGAGACGGTACTGGCAGAGTAAATGTCATAAGCGTCTGTTCCAACGGTATTGATTTTAATAACAATCAGAAGCGTCTGTTCTGACGGTACTAGCATTTACAATAAAAATTTATGGAAAATATTAGTAATAATATTTACAGAAAGCAGATGCGTCTATTCTGACGGCACTGGTTTAAAAAATGACAAAAGCATATGTTGTGATTATATTGGATACTAATAATAACAATATAAATGTCAAAGGCATCTATTTTGACACAGGCTAGTTACCTGTAGTAATATAATGGCTGAAGCGAGACTATTTTTATATACTTAGTTTTTTAAAATAAAAATAAACAAAGGATTGCTGTCATATTTACACTATTTCATATCAACTCAACATTATTTTCGGCTACACCAATTTTCTCTCAAGTGTTGTTTCATGTATTAATATTTTTATTTTTCTTTGCAGGCGACAGGCTCTAAAAAGGCGTCAAGAAAATGACACACAAAATGCGGCAGGTAACAACGAATCCATCAATTTTCGGGAATCAATGGTAACGTTGCCCGATGGGATGATGGATTCAAACAATACCGAGGTAACGCAGTGTCCGTCGCAAGAAAATAAAGGTATGTGCAATTTAAATGTCGAAAAGTGCGATGATGATTATGACCTTGTCATCGATAATACGGGCCTTCTAGATACAAATCGTATCCAAGAGTGCATGCTTGAAGGCCGTAGCATTGTCGACATTTCATTTATGTTGAATGAGATCCACAGAACATTCGATAATCATGCGCGAGGAATAGAGTGCCAATTTAAAGATTGGAAACTCATAAAATCTCGTCGCAAAGGGTTATTGACGCAGTTGTTCTTCAAATGCCAAAGTGCAATTATGAAGCTAACATCTGGTCAGAACCCACAGAATCAGAAACATTGAATGTGAATACAGCTGTTGTAACCGGAAGCGTTGCAATCGGAATCGGTTACGCTCAGTTAGAGGAACTGTGTGCAGCTGCGAATATTTCTTGTATGTCTGAAAAGACATACATCAAACATCGAGATGATCTAGTCGATGAATTTACAAAAACAGCCTTTAGAAATATGAAAGAGGCTGGCGAGATTGAAAGACGACTCGCTCTCGAGAGAGGCGATACTATCAACGGCATTCCGTACATAACCGTTGTAGCGGATGGCAGTTGGATGAAGAGATCGTATGGTACTGCGTACGATTCACCTTCCGGAGTTGGTGCCATAATTGGTGATAAAACAAGAAAAGTTCTCTTTTTTGGTGTCCGCAACAAATATTGCACGATATGTGATATGGCGAAGCGAAAAAGTATCGAGCCAAGAGCTCACAAATGTTATAAAAATTTTGATCGCAATTCAAGCTCCACAAGCATGGAGAGCGACGCCATTGCAGAAGGCTTTCAAAGTAGCCTCGAAATGCATGCAGTGATGTACAGAACTGTTGTTGCAGATGGTGACAGTAATGTATATCAGACTATTTTGGACAACAAACCATATCACAAACAGAACGTAACAGTAAAGAAAGTAGAATGCACTAATCACCTTCTTCGTAATCTGTGCAAAAAATTGCGAGCCGTGGGTGAAATTACTCAACCAAAAACGCAAAGAAAACGTGGCTTTGTTCAAGTACGAAATGTTGTAAGAAATAGAGTTTTAAAGTTTCGAAAAGCTGTGATAGACGCAATCGTTAGACGAAACAACGAAAATCAACCTCATCATTATAAGGCTGCGGAATTACAAAAAGATATATTAAATCTTGCCAGCCATATTTTCGGTGAACATAAGCGATGTAAGGAACGCGGTCTTGAATGCGAAAATAATCGTGATGACACGGAAAAAAATTATGTACCATTTCTAAAGTTATATGGTCTGTATTCAAAAATAGAGAGTGCTCTGAAACATCTAAGCGCTTACTCCGATAGTTTGTTGATAAAAGTAACAAATAACCCTGCAGAATCGTTCAATTCGATAATCTGCAAAGAAATCGGTGGAAAGCGCATTCATTTTGGTAAACGAGGCTCTTATAATGCCAGAATTGCGGGGGCAATTGTGCAATATAATACACAACAAGTCCTTACGGAGATGCATCGAGACATGTGCAAAAGTGTTCCTTCCATTGTTGAGAAAATGGAACAGCGACGACAAATAAAAGTTGCTAAAACCAGAGAATCTCGACAAAGGCATGGAAGGTCCAAAAAATTTAAACGAGAGCCAGGAACAGATCTGTATTACGGTCCGCAATCGCAAAAACCAGATCTTCCACCAGATGTATACGAACAACTGAAGGAAAATCATTTGGAAAAATTATACGAAAATGGAAGAAACTGGGAGAAAATTGAATGTGATACGAGAGGTCAAAGTGAGTCCGATTTGTGGCTATCATTGAGAAGTGAAATGTTGACGGCGTCAAATTTTGGAACCATTTGTCGCATGAGACCAACAACGTCTTGCGCCGCGACTGTAAAAAACATCTTGTTTCCTCCAGCCATTGATACCGTGGCTATGAAATATGGCCGCGATAAAGAAGAAATTGCGAGGAAAGAGTTGAGCGCGAAGCTCAACAAAGAAATAAAAACTTGCGGATTATTCATAGATCATGAAAATCCGTACTTGGGTGCTTCTCCTGACGGACTTATTGAAAAAGATGGTCTAGTAGAAATAAAATGTCCTTTATCGGCTGAGCATTTAACAGCGGAAGAAGCTGTACAAACATTACCGCAACTAAAGGGCATCTTTGATAAAAAATATCCGGATAAATTAAATCAAAATCACCGATATTTTTATCAAGTTCAAGGACAATTAAACATAACGCAGCGAACATATTGTATTTTTGCTGTATGGACCCCAAAAAGCTTTAAAACAGTAAATGTTATTAGAGACAATACTTTTTGGAAAAATAAGATGCTACCCTTTTTAACACGCTTCTATTACGAATGCATGCTTCCGGAAATCTTGGACAGTCGCCATAATAGGCACATGCCAATTAGAAATCCGACATATATAATAGAAGCTAAAGAAGAAGCATCCAAAAAAATTATTAATCGAAAAACTAATCGAGAAGATTTCGAGAAAAATAATCGAGAAGTAGAAAGCAAAAATATTGTTAAAAACAAACGATTTAAATTAAACAGTTTGCAAGTAGAAGCTGCAATAACTGCTGCTGCCGTTGATACAGAGCAAGATGACGATTGCGTCATTGTTAGTTACTCTAACGAAAAACGAGATCTAACTGAAGATGATAGGGCAAGACATAAAAGAATTCTCGATGAAATAATTGCTCCTCTCTCTTACGTGAAGGAAAATGTTTTGCCTGTACGTAGCAAATTAAGCGACGAATCGTTGGATCGATTTTTACGCGTCGTAAGAGAGACTTCTTTATTTGAAACACAAAGTGTGCTATATATGGAATTTCCTCATATGATTGAACCCAGTAATAGCGATAAAAGCTTGCAAATCATTGGAGGAAATTGTACTGACCATTGGCGATGCATTTTTTATGACGGCACCAAACTTCGCGTGTACGATAGTCTACCCAACTGTACATACGAAAAATTGGCAGATAAAGAAAAGAATTATATCCATGGCCGTTATACAAAAATAAGCAGAAATGATATAATTTTTGAAAAAGTGCAAACACAATCGGATGGTACGTCCTGTGGACTTTATGCTGCGGCTTTCGCTACAACTATAGCTTTAGGAGGGAATCCTTGCAATGAAATATATTCCAAGGATATGATTTGTATGAGACAACACTTTGTCAAAATTATAGAAGGCAATAAACTGCTACCTTTTCCAAGATGATAACAACTTATTATGATATTGGAAAACAGCTGTCGTATTGCTAGGAAGAGTATTGTCCAGAAAAATACGCCTCAGTACAAATACCTCGTTTGTAAAATAGAATCGGAGACGAAAAGAAAATATATTGTGGTAGCGTTCTCACGAGATTAGACGAGGGAGGGGCCCTATTCTATTTTGTCTATATAATATTGTATAACATAATGTTATAATATTATATTGAAGTGTTTGTTCTGACGGTACTTTTCAAATAAATGCCAGAAGCGTTCCTACGGTACTGATTATTAAAAAATCATAAGCGTCCGTTCAGACGATACCGGCAAAGTAAATATCAGAAGCGTCCATTGTCAGACGGTATTATACTGATTATTATAAATGTATCATTTGTAAATTACAATCGGAGAGACGGAAATATATTGGTTGCGTTCTCACGGGAATGGGCGTTGGAGGGGCCCATTCTATTTTCTCAATATTCAAAATCATATATTGATTTTGTAACATTACTTTTGTACACTTGAGAAAAAATGTACTGTAAATATATTTGTCATTTTATATTATAAATATATAAACAGTACACACACACACACACACACACACACACACACACACACACACACACACACACACACACACATATATATATAAAATAAAAGTTTGTGTATTTTTCATTATTTATTTTCGGTGAAATAAAAATACTAGCAACACCGAGAACATATGTTCATAATACATAATGCGCATGTACATGCAATGTATATACTCTCATACATATAATTGTCGTAGGCGCTATAATTGCGTATATCCGTATATGTACATATGTGTATGTGTATACATTATAATACTCGTACGCATTATATATATGCCACTTACACACAGAGAGACACTCCGTCTATCCGTGTAACGACGCGCCGAGCGAGAGGGAGATTGCCATCTTCCTTTCTTCTCACTCACTCATGCGGCGATCGAGGGCCGAGGCTGCTCTGCTGTTTTCTCGGCGTGGATCTGAGGGGACAACCAACCTTGTACTTCCTGGATTGTGCTAAATTTTCAATATGTTGTACACCCCTCCCACTAATAAAAGATACAGTAACTCGTGTCAATGCGCAATAGTTTATTTATGAGATATAATTGTTTAAAATATTCCATGTACGTAATGTATCGAGTTGGTAGAAGTCACCGTCAAGCAATATGCGTGGTCGAGCGAGTAAGGCGACTGGCTGGAATGCTAGACGTCTCAAGTTCGATCCCTACTATTTTTAAACTTTTTTTTTATATTAAAATGCAATAACTTTTTCTGTAATATATGAAAGTAAAAAATAATTACTTTATATTTAAAATTATTCATATAATTGTAGACATCTTCATAACTTTCATCTTTATCAATTTTATTGAAAGCAATGACATCTCTTCGTCTTTAATTATTTGTCTCTTTGGTATTACAAAATATATGAATAATGAATATAAAGTAATTATTTTTTACTTTCATATATTACAGAAAAAGTTATTATAATACATTTTAATATTAAAAAAAAAAAAATTTAAAAATAGTAGGGATCGAACTTGAAACGTCCAGCATTCCAGCCAGTCGCCTTACTCGCTTGACCACGTACGTACATGAAAAACTTTAAACAATTATATCTCATAAGTAAACTATTGAGCATTGACACGAGTTACTGTATGTTTTATTAGTGAGAGGGGTATAAAACATATTAAAAATTGTGCACAATCCAGGTCCAGGAGGTACGAGGTTGTCCTCTCAGATCCACGAGCCACGCCGAGAAAGCATAACAGAGCAGCCTCGATCGCCGCATGAATGAGTGAGAAGGAGAGAAGATGACAATCTCCCTCACACTCGGCGCGTCGTCACACGGATATACATAGTGTTTCTGTGTGCGTAAGTGGCGTAGAAAAAACATAGCAAGCTCGAGGCTCGAGCTCGGTCGCTCGACGAGCAGCGATTGTCGTCCCCTACACTCTCTGCGTGTATACGTGAGTTTCAGAGGCGTTTCGTGGGCTGGCTAATTTTAATTCAGTGTCAGAGGCGTTGATCGTGAGCTGACTACTGTAAAATGTCAGAAGCGTCTATTCTGACGATACTGACAAAATAAAATGCCAGAAGCGTCTATTTTGACGGTACTGATTATTACAAATGTATTATTTGTAAATTACGATCGAAGAGACGGAAAAATATATTGGTTGCGTCCTCATGAGAATGGGCGTTGAAAAGGCTCATAATACTACATTATTATAATAAAAATTAGAAGCGTCAATTCCGGCGGTACTAACAAAATGAAATGTCAAAAGCGTCTATTCTGACGGTATTGACAAAATAAAATTCCAGAAGCGTCTATTTTGACGGTACTGATTATTACAAAAGTCTCATTTGTAAATTACGATCGGAGAGACGGAAATAGTTATTTGTGCAACAAGTGCGGGAAGATGAAGATTCACGGGTGCGGAGTTGACGCACGAGCCGAAGGCGAGTGCGGTCACCGCACCCGGGAATCTTCAACTTCACGCACGTGTTGCACACCCTATTTTATGTCGCAAGTGCGTGGAAAGTGGTGCATCCCGCACGCGTAGCGTGCGGAATGTGCCACTTTCCATGCACGTGTCACATAAAATATATTGATTGCGTCCTCATGAGAATGGGCTTTGGAAAGGCTCATAATACTACATTATTATAATAAAAATTAGAAGCGTCAATTCCGGCGGTACTAACAAAATGAAATGTCAAAAGCGTCTATTCTGACGGTATTGACAAAATAAAATTCCAGAAGCGTCAATTTTGACGGTACTGATTATTACAAAGGTCTCATTTGTAAATTACGATCGGAGAGACGGAAAAATATATTGGCTGCGTCCTTATGAGAATGGGCGTTGGAAAGGCTCATAATACTACATTATAATAAAAATTAGAAGCGTCAATTCTGGCGGTACTAACAAAATGAAATGTCAAAAGCGTCTATTCTGATGGTATTGACAAAATGATATATGTCAAAAGCGTCAATTCTGGCGGTACTGATATTCTATTTTCTCAATATTCAAAACATATGGTTTTGTAACATTACTTGAGAAAAAATGTACTGTAAATATATCTGTCATTTTGTATTATAAATATATAAACAGTACATATATATATATATAAAATAAGTTTGTGTATTTTACATTATTCACTTTCAGTGAAATAAAAATACTAATAACACTCACAACATATGTTTATAGTACATAATGCGCATACACATGCAATGTATATATACTCTCATACATATAATTGCGTATATGTATATGTGTATGTGTGTACATTATAATACGTATTATATATATGCCTTACACTTCCGACATTGCGTGTATATATATATATATATATATATATATATATATATATATATATATCCAATACATGATATACATATATATATATACTAGAAAAATATCCAATGCAATGTTACGGAATAATAGAAACGGGCCTCGGTTGTACGCGGTGCTCTCAGCGCACACGTACACGGCACGCACTTGTGTGCGATACAGAGTCATCTGTCACACACATGCTACCGAGGCCGTCGGTAAAAAAAAAATATTGACATATTGATTATTTTGATTTCAATTCCTACCACCCTGAAGGTAAAGGGCGCTGTAATTCGCGTTAGAGTTCGCCGGCCTTCTTTACCGACGCTAATCAGGTTCGCCAGCGGCTCCAGGATCCCCTTAACAGGGTGTTAACCTTTAATGTTCTATGTCGATTTAATCAGTGTCGCCATGATCCCTTTATCGTTGGGTGTCGTTTAAATGTTATTGTGTTAATCTTCGTTAAGTGTCAATTGACGGCCCTTATTATTATTATTACTCGAGTATTGATAATATAGTACTACTATAATTTACTCCGTGAACATATATGCACACACATACATAAAGAATATATTTTTTTTAGATTTATGTTTCTTTAAATTTGATTCTTAATTATTTTTCAATTCATTAAATAAATTCTTTATTTTGTCAGGTAGCGTCTTTAGGCGTTCTCATGCATGCTGTATTATATTAAAAACAGAACAAGAGAGTTTAAGTCGCCAGTAAATAATTAAAAATTACTAAAGGTGTTGTAATTGACCCAACTGGCCAAATTTATTGATCGAAAAACGCTACGTTTCGACCGAGGATCCGGTCCTTTTCAAGCGTGTATACAAGACTCACAAATATCGATTAGTCAGGCATAATGCCCTAACAACGCCGAATCTAAAAACTAAACGACAAATTACGCACTTCGCAATTAAGTGAAATTATATCCATATTATACAAAAAATAGAAACTTACATATTTGTGCGTCGGAACCAATGTAATAATATATTTGTTGAACGGCATACTTAGTGAGATGTTTGTAACGTGACATAGACGTGCGGTGGTAAAATTTAGACTGATAAACTTGACATTACAAACGGACTGGTGCCGTAAACAATAATAAGCAAGAGCGTAGAGAGGGATGTAGCGGAGAAGGAGAAAACAGTTATATTTCTTTTATGATATGTTCGTAGAGAACGTTAAGATTCTCCGGGTCCTTTTTTATTAAAAAATTTAACGACACCATCAATTTGCAAAAGGAATCGTTATGGATACGAAGATTACTCGAAGATTTCGGAGTGGAGCAGACTGAGCCAATTCGAATGTACGAGGACAATCAGAGTGCCATTAAGTTGGTAAAAAATGGGGAGTCGAGAAAGAAAACGAAACACGTCGACGTGAAATATCATTTCGTGACAGACCTAGTCAAAAGGAAAATCGTCGAAATACAATACTGTCCAACAAACGAGATGATCGCCGATATGATGACGAAACCACTGGGGGCTGTGAAGCTGAAGAAACATCGAGAACGATGTCAAATAGTGGGTTTCGAATGCAGCATCGATTAAAGGAGCACAATCGTTGAGGAGGGGTGTTGGAATATCCAATACAACGATTTTGCAGCGTTCTGCGCATCCCGGCGCGCAGACGACGAACCGACGTGATGCGAGCTCTACCTTTTTTTCTTGTTCGCTCACTCGCTCGCATATCAGCTGTCCTGGCACGTTGTGAAATCGAATACGTGATTAATATGTCTTTCCTTTTGCATAAATCTGCTTCAGTTTTTATTTAAACCTCATACGTTGTTCCTAAATCCCATTATAACCAACAGGTTATGGGCCCAAGAGAGGTTTAAGCAGATTAAGTCAATATAAAGTTCAGTATAAATTCAGTGCACGTGGAAATTGGAGGTTAACCATGACGGACATATTCCGTGCGAACATAACGAAGCTAAACAACGATAATTACTCCGTTTGGAAATTTAAATTGGAGTTGTTGCTGATCAAGGAAGAGTTATGGAGCCAAGTCAGCACGGAAAAACCTACAGATGCAACGGCTGCAGCGGCATGGCAGAAAAAGGACGACAAGGCGCGAGCAATAATAGGGCTGCTTGTCGAGGATTCTCAGCTAATCCACATACGTAAAGACACCACAGCGAAAAAGGTATGGGAATCACTCAAGAATTACCACGAGAAATCGACGCTAACAAGTAAAGTGTATCTCCTAAGGCATATTTGCAATTTAAAGTTGAGCGAAACAGGAAATATGGAAGAGCACGTAACGACAATGCAGGATTTGGTAGACAAATTGACGGCGCTTGGCGAGGAAATAAAGGACCACCTCTTCGTAGCCATGCTGCTGAGTAGCTTGCCCGACATATACAGTACGTTGATCACCGCGTTGGAAAGCAGACCGGAGGATGAATTAACGCTAGGGTTAGTCAAGAGTAAATTGATCGACGAATACAAAAGAAGAAAAGGCGTGCCGGATTCAGAGGATTCAGAGTTGAGGGCATCGCAAAAAAAAATGCAGACGCAGGAGCCGAAAAATCGTGTTTCTTTTGTAAAAAATCAGGACACTACAAACAAGATTGTTTCAAATACAAAAAATGGAAGGCCAATAAAGAAAAGAAAAGAGAAAGCCAATGAGGTAAAGGATGAAGAGCGAGCGGGATCGGTTTGCTTCAGTGTTCACGAAGCCATGAGCCAAAAGGATGCTTGGTACGTCGATTCGGGTGCCACAAGTCACATGACCAACGATGAGAATTTTTTCAAGGTTTTGGAGCGAAAGAAGATGCGAGAAATAGCTCTGGCCAGCGGTCAAGGCGCAAAAGTATTGGGAATCGGCACAGGTGAGCTATATTGCCTCAATGGGAAAAATGAAGCAGTCAAAGTAAGCATTAAAGGCGTATTATATGTCCCAGACTTGACAGAAAATTTATTATCAGTGAAAAGGCTCACAGAAACTGGTCATACGGTACAGTTTAAGGGCGAAAGATGCGAAATCTCCAAAAATAATATCGTGGTGGCCACAGCGAATTTGTCATCTAATATGTATGCAATGAGAGTGCATCACAGAGCATTGGCAGTCAAAGAAAACGAGCATACGCCAGATTGTCAACACAATTGGCACAGGAGGTTCGGACACCGACATCCTGAAGACGTTCAGAAACTGGAGATGAAGGAGCTGGTGACGGGCTTAAAAATCAAAGATTGTGGAATCCGAGAAGTATGCGAGTGCTGCATGAAAGGGAAAATGTCAAGATGTCCAATACCAAAGGAAGCTACAACCAGAGCAGCATCCGTGCTGGAATTAATACACACAGATCTCTGTGGGCCCATGCAGAATGCAACACCAAGCGGAAAAAGGTATTTAATGACAATGATTGATGATTATAGCCGATTTACAGAGGTATATTTTCTAAGGTTCAAATCAGAGGCAGCAAAATGCATCAAGGATTACATCAAGTACACCGAAAATAAGTTTGGAAAGAAAATCAAGATCATCAGGTCGGACAATGGACGAGAATACGTCACGAAAGAGCTACAGGAGTCACTCACAGAAATGGGTATAAAAGTACAGTATACAGCACCCTATGCGGCCTTCCAAAACGGTGTGGCAGTGCGCAAAAACAGAACACTCATGGAAGCCGCAAGGTGTATGTTAATCGACGCAGAGATGGAGAAAAAATACTGGGCGGAGGTAGTCAACACGGCTTGTTATCTACAGAATATTCTGCCGTCAAAAGCTTCGACAAGACGCCGTTCGAATTGTGGAACAGCAGGAAACCTGACGTCGAACATCTACACATATTCGGATGCAAGGGTTACGCACACATTCCAAAGGAGAAGCGAAGAAAGTTGGATGACAAAGCGACATTGCACACTTTCGTTGGATATCCAGCCGAATCAAAGGGCTACAGAATGTTGGACATGACTACAAACAAAGTAACCATCAGTCGTGACGTAAGGTTCATCGAGCACGATTTAAAAAAAGAAGAAAACAAATTTAAAGAAAGGAAGATCGAAAATAAGAAAAACAAAGAAGAAAGAAGAAACGTCCGAATTAAAGGCAGCAATGTACCAGTACATGGGCAACAAACGAATCGTTCGGAAGAGGTCGAGATGACCTTCGGGGACAAATTCGACGACGAATTCGAAGACGAGCCGTATCAAGAGTTGGAAAATCCGACAGAAGAATTAGAAGAGACAGTGGATTTGACTGACGATTCGGTTCTGGAGCAATCATTAGCACCTGGCGACGAAGAGTATATTTTTCCTGGCAACATTGATGATCTCGATAATCAAGGGGTTAAAGTTTCAGACAGACAAACGAAAGGACAACCGCCAGACAGACTTGCGCCTAGTGCAAAGGTTGTGATGGAATACGAAGAACCGAAGAGCAGAGCAGAAGCACTAAACGGAGCTGACAAACATGAATGGATCAAGGCAATGAATGAAGAAATGAGATCGATGGAAGACAATTCAACTTGGGAACTCACCACATTACCAGAGGGAAGAAAAGCCATTGGTTGCAAGTGGGTATTCAAAAGAAAGAAGAACATCGTAACTGGCTTGATAAAATACAAAGCGCGACTCGTAGCGCAAGGTTTCAGCCAGAAATACGGGACAGACTACGACGAAGTGTTTGCACCAGTGGTAAGGGCGACAACATTGCGCTTGCTACTCAGTGTTGCAACACAACGAAAACTCAAGATTCATCGTTTCGATGCGAAGACAGCATTCCTCAACGGTGAGTTAACGGAGACAACCGGAGGGATTCGTCGACGCAAATAAAGAGTTAGTCTGCAAACTCAACAAGAGCATGTACGGACTAAAACAGGCCGCAAGATCATGGAACGAGAAAGTTCATGGAGCCCTCATCAAGTTGGGCTTTAAACAGAGCACATCAGACCCTTGTCTGTACTTCAAAATCACATCGAAGGGTGACCAATACGTAGCGGTATATGTTGATGACCTTCTGATAGCTGCCGAGGACGAGGATGAAATACAAAACACAGCGGACGGACTCGAAGAAGAATTCACGCTCACAAGACTTGGTGAATTGAAGACTTACCTCGGAATAAACATCGAAAGATACTCAAAAGGGGTTTTTTATATGGATCAAGCGGACTATATCCAGAAGATCGTCGATAGATTTGGACTTCAGGACGCAAAGGTATCCAAAACACCCTTGGACACTGGATACCTGAAAATTGCTCGCGACGGAAAGGCAATGATCAACGGGGATGAATATCAAAAACTCATCGGGGCTCTGCTATACGTAGCAACCCACACGCGACCTGACGTAGCAGCAAGTGTGTCAATATTGAGTCAAAAGGTTAAACAACCGACCGAAACCGACTGGAACGAAGCAAAAAGAATTGTTAGATACTTAAAGGGTACCAAACAATTCAAATTAAAATTGACAAGTAACAGGAAAGGACTCGAGGTATATACGGATGCCGACTGGGCGGAGGATAGAAGCGACAGCAAGTCGCGCAGCGGATTCGTATTTCTATATAACGGAGGTGCAATCGCGTGGGCTTGATCAAGGGAAGGTGAAAGTCGAATGGATTGAGACCAAGGAGAATTTGGCAGACATTATGACAAAACCTTTACCTTTAGAAGCGTTTGCATATCTAAGAGACAAGATAATAAATATAGAGTTTGAACAAAATTAGAGATTAATTTTACTCGATAACTAATTCTTGTTATGTTTCAGATAAAGAGGAAACTTAGAGAGGAACCATGGATCGCTCGCACAAAGGGAGGGAGTATTGTGAGAAGGCTTTGAACGAGCGATGCGCTCCCGCCCTTCCAGAGGGCAGCTCCCGTTTGGTGGCGTGGCGCGAAGCGCCACGCGTGCGTACGTGCAGAGAGAAGGATGAGAGTAGTCATGCCCGCGTTTTAGGTGGTCCCCGTCCATGAGCGCCTCTATGTGCACAAAAGGTGCACATTGAACTACGTAGCCATGTCCACGAAAATTTCTGATGGGTAACGCGTTATGTGCACGCTCTATTGGTTCTGTTCCGTGCTATGTGCACGATCTTTTGGTTCTGTTCCGTGTTATGTCCAAAGCGTCGGTAATGCATAATACTTATATGGAGGGGATGTGCTGGCCGCGGCTGCCGCGCTCGACCCTCGGCAACACTCGGCAAGCTTCGAGCCAGTTCGAGCGAGGAGAGAAGCACAGACATACGATCTGCTGTCTTCTTATTATGATGTAGCTGCTTAGCACGCATTTCGGGTATCGCGTCTCGCGTCTCACCAAGCGCCGAGTCTCGAGTTGGCAAATCGACGATGCGTTGCTGCGTTACATTTATGTTTACACTTACGAATTTTAATTTTATGTTTATAAATATTTATTTAATTATATTATATATGAAATTTATAAATATAAAATTTACAAATATAATTAAATAAATATTAATAAATATAAAATTAAAATTTGTAAGGATAATGTATAAAAATAGCAATCCCTGTTTTTGCCCATACGCTTTTTTATCTGAAAAAAGTCCTACACATTAAAAACATTAACTTTAGCATCGTATAGCATAATATTTAAATGGATATAATAATAATTAAATGCATAATAATAATTAAATAAATATTAACTATCGAGAAAAAATTGTAGTGTTCTTTTTACTCTTATTAAGTATATAATTTTAGCTATGCATGTTTAAACGGCCAAATCACGAGCGCCAAAAGACAGATATTGGATTAAAATAGAAACAATTTATTAAACAAACAATACACACGGTTAACGTTTCGACTGTACTCATAGTCTTCTTCGGAACGGATTGCTATGAAAGAAGAAAATAAATATCAAAAAACATGATAACGTGTTTAAGTTAGCATATTAAAACATTAAACAATCTCTTAATAATAATATAAATAAAATAAACAATCTAATTGAATCACAAATATAATAACGCCGAAATAATCGAATAAAACCATGACAACGTACCTATAAAATTTATTTATATTGAGAAGTAAAGAAGGTAATCTCTTCCGTCAGAAAAAAAATGTAAAAAATTGTTAAGGAGATATTCTGGTTTGAAAAGTCATAAAGAAAGATATTTTTCAGGAATTTTTTGCAAGGAAACGAAAAGAGCGTATAACGCTAAACTGTATATACATGTTTATTTAGCCTTATTTTGAAAATATACTTTTAGTTTTAAATAATAAAAATGCTCTTCTTTTCCATGTTATATCCTGTCATTAGAAGATGTAAATGACAGACGGTGTAAATGATTTTAGCTGTTCTAGGTATCTGAAACGCAAAAACCAAAATTTTTTTATTCAGGAGAAGTGTGGCTATCGTCTGAACTAGAACTAAACTAATATTTCCATTCTGGCGGCCTTTTTATTAAAAATATTATAACTTTTTCGAAATTTTGGAAGTATTTTATTAAAAGAAAAAAAAAACTAATAAACGTATAATGTTTATTCTAGTTCAGACGATAGTCACACTTCTTCTGAATAAGAAAATTTTTGCAGGTTTTTGCGTTTCTGATACCTAGAACATTTAGAATCATTTACATCGTCTTTCATTTATACCTTATTCTAGTGACCAGGATATAACATAGAAAATAGAGCATTTTTGTTACTTAAAAAATAAAAATATATTCTCAAAATAAAGTTAAAAGAACATGAAAAGTTTAACGTTTATTCGCTTTCTCCGTTTCCTACAAAAAATTCATGAAAAATACCTATTTTCACGACCTTTCAAATCAAAATACTCCCTTAATTTATTATTTGTTATTAATATATTGTTGGTAATTGCATATAAGTAATTAGAAACCATATAGTACAAAATATAGTTTCAATATTCAAATTATTGTAATAATGAAGAAATCAATTATTTACAATATATTTACACTTTCTTCTGTGTCTGTATCGTATGTATTATTGCAAACAAGTTTCTTTGCACCTTTACATTTCTTTTGCGATTTTTTACAAGCTTATCTTTCACAAGTGTGATATGTCAATACAGACAAGATTTTGCACGCTTATCTGTTATAAGCGTAATGTCAAATGCAAGATTTTTATAATCAAACGTTCAACATATTTTCGACATTTTTCTACAAACGAGGGACCAGCAATATCGTCCGCAGCATGTAGCCTCATAGGCCAGTCAATTTACGGTTTTAATCGAATTTGAATTCGGAGGTTTAATTTATGTGCCATTCGATATAGTAAATGGCACTGCAGATATAAACATATCAATTTTGTGCTTTGTAAAAAAAATTATTATAAATTGGTCCCTTTCGACCTTTTACACGAAACGCTGCGAAAACCGTTCGAAATACAGCAAAATTGCACAAAGATAATTTTGTAGAGAATTAAATTTCCTATAAAAAGATCCGGGAGGAGGGCATTTCTCTTGTAAAATTAAGGGGATGCTGGAGTAGTAGCAATTACCGACATTTTTTTGGAGAGACTTCACTTTGAATTGGCTTTACGGAATTGAAAAAAATTTTACAGGATTAAAGTACGCATAAAAACGGAGGGCGCTAGCGTTGATTTTACATCAAAAACGAAGCTGGTTGAAGTTTGGAACGTTCCTGGAGCGATTTTTTAAAACCGATTTGTTCCATTTCCCCTTTCGCACAGAGTTAGTTCTAAGCGTCAGACAAACAACAAAAAATAGTAGGAGCGAATACACGCGTCGGAAGGCACCCTTACACACGATAAACTACCCTTCAGACCACTAAAAAAATTCTTGCGTCTCTAAAACCAATTTGTTCCATTTCCCCTTTCGCACAGAGTTAGTTCTAAGCGTCAGACAAACAACAAAAAATAGTAGGAGCGAATACACGCGTCGGAAGGCACCCTTACACACGATAAACTACCCTTCAGACCATTAAAAAAATTCTTGCGTCTCTAAAACTGATTTGTTTCACTTCCCCTTTCGCACAGAGTTAGTTCTAAGCGTCAGACAAACAACAAAAAATAGTAGAAGGATATTTTTTATATTTTTTTACAGATTTATTTGACATATTTCATCCACGGCCGAAAACCTTTACTACATAGCATACATCTGTATTTTGCATCTGGGTTCTTCCAATTTGTCGTATCATTATATTTCTTTTTAAGACATAATTGATGTACCCAACGTCGACATGTATTGCACATAACTAGAGGTATTTTGCGGTCACTAAAACAATACTGACAAATATCTTCCATACAATTGGATGATTTTAATAAGAATTCGGCTACTACGTTCCTATACTCGACTGGTTTAAAGTTTGTATCGAATCGTTGATTGCGTATTATACTCATCATATAGTACATTACATATATGCCACAGTTATATGTATCATTTTGAACAGGTCTATCATTTAATATTATTTCGCGCCATGATTTATCACATACTATGTGTTTACTATTTATGTCTAACAATGAGCTTTCCTTCATGTAACTTTTGAATGCTGTAACTGCTCGTTCTTTATCAGGACTGTCCAAAAATTTAGGATCTAAATGTAGAATAGTATGTTTGTTAAAATCAATTATTAAAAGGTACCAATGTGAATTATACAAATAAGGAAGTAACATTGTTCCGCTAATAGGTTTTGTTATATTATACATACGCCATTGTGCGTTCTTAGACCTTTTATAGAAATCTCCTATCATGTAGTATGTATAATTCGTAGGAACATATACAAAGTTATGAGAAGTATTATTTAATAACGATATTGTAAAGCAATCAATAATTTTGCCATCAATCCAATTTTTATCCTTTAAAGTATAAAATTCTTCTCCACTAAGATTATATAGATCAAATCCTATTATTGGTGCATTTGTTAGCGATCCGTATTGCCCAATTGTTAATGTAGGATCAGATGACTGCATATAATAGTTGACATCGAGAAATAACCCATTGGCAAGAGCATTTGCGTGAGTCGAACTTTCGCTTAAATTTAATTCTAATAGATCTAATGTTTCTGAATTTTTGGTTGCTATGGGCGTACTTGTATCCGATTTGTACTTTTTACTTATGCGCCCTAATAAGCGGCCTTCGAAATGGCTATACAAAGGCTTTCGCTTTCTTTGCCACGTTTCTTCTGTTAACATATTATTTATATTCTGTATATTGTGACATTGAATATTACGCTTTCTGCGTTTTAAAGGAATATTTAATTTTAGTTCTGCACACATTTGTTTATTATACTCTTTCATTTTTTTAACGAAACGTCCAACTTTCAAATTTACTTCGCCATTTAAAACATACTTTTTCATAATATTAAAATAACCTTCAATATTTGCATTGCTTAATCTAAGTATATTTGGTGTAACTATTTTCAGTAATAACGCCGACCACATGGGAACAAAAGGCATATAATGGTTAGTTATATATTCGGCAATTGTTGGAGCATAATATTTATTAGTGCTTTCTATACTATTATCCTTAATTCTATTTTTTAACTCGTACAATTTGGAATTATATCTTTTAAAAAATGGCGAATTAATAAAAATTCGATCTTCTAGTTTATGGTTTTCATCGAACAAGTCTGCATTGCTTTCAATATCAGAGTTTACATCAAATGTATCATTATCGTATTTTGTAATATATTTGTTAATATTAATAATAGAATTATGAGCTTCTGTGGAACAGGATGTTAATAATATAGTCATAAATTGTTCATAACAATAATCTAAATTATCTAAAGTATCACAATGAATCAGTATGCCCATACATTCTAGTATAAGACTTTTAATTTTTAAATATTTTGGAAATTTTTTATGTATAGTAGATGATACCCTTTTTTGAAAATGTGCGCAACAGTTATGTACAATAATCAAATTAGAAGGTAAACTTTCTTTCTTACTTAAAGCAATGTAAACGTTTTCTAAATATACTGATAATGTTATCATATTCCATTCACTCATTATAGCATTTATTAATGCCCAACTCCAGTCGACAACTATCACTGAAAATAGTGGCCAAGTAAAACGTTTTGATTGCACGAAATGGCGGAATGTTTTTAAGAATATACTTATAGCAGTAGTATTATGTACCGAGGTAACCATTTCAGCTATTGGAAGTACAGTATTATTTTTATTAACTACTATTGCGTAATATAGAATACGTTTGCACTTTATATCTTTTGGTTTGCGAACTACAGTACCAGTAGCATCAAAGTGAGCTATAATATCGTTCTTATCAAGTGTATTAAGTTGTTCCTCTGTATACATATATACGTAAAATGGCAAACCCGTACTTTGTATGTATGGATCATTAGACTGTTGATTTATAATATATTGCTGAAATAAATCAGATAAATCATGCGAACAAAGATGCAAATCATTCTTATTATTTTCTTCAGATTTTGCTTTCTGATATGTACTAAGTAAACGTAAATCTTGGCAATATCCTTCCTGAGCAAGCTCATGGTCTATGTTATTCAATGTATTTAATTGCAACATTCGAGGAGACATGTGACGCATTTCTAACTTAGCTTTTTCTCGCGCTTCACCTTTTAAAGTACAAAAAATTGGTTGACCTTCATGTAATATTTCAGTACATTTTGTACTGGAGACAAATATGTCAATAATAGCATTATCTATATTCGCAATGTCAAATTTAAATTGTTGTACATGGCTATTGTACCTGCATTTTGCATATGTCACTAAACAGTTTGTGTTACGCCGTATTCCGCCATAAAATTTTAATGGACACGGAAAATTCAATTTATGAACCATTTTATTTTGTATTTCTTCTCGTATCTTATTTGTATTTACATTTTCATATTCATCAAAAATAACAGTTCGTTGAACATGAAATCGTCCTTGCAAAATACAAAATTTTTTCTGAACCGATAATTTTGAGTTTTGTTGATTATTCTTTATTGAACTATCACTATCATCACTATTACTGTTTTTAGAAACATAATCATCATTGACCAAATCTATTTCATTTTCATCTCCTTCTGTGACATTTGAAAAATGCTCAAGATTATTACTGTCAGAAAACTTTTTCTGAACTAATACATTTAAATTTTGTTTATTATTATTATTTATGGAACTATCACTATCACTACTATTACTATTACTGTTAGGAACATATTCATCATTGACCAAATCTATTTCATTTTCATTTTCATCTTCTTCTGTGACATTTGCAAAATGCTCAAGATTATTACTGTCAGAAAATAATATACGTGTTGGTCGTAATGCATACCTTTGTGGTGTAACAGAAATATTACATAAGGTTTTATCCTCTACAACATGCAACTTTTTATTTGTATAAATTATATCATCTTCCTCATGTACTACATCATCATGTACTATATCATCTTCCTCATGTACTACATCATCATGTACTATATCATCTTCCTCATGTACTACATCATCATGTACTATATCATCTTCCTCATGTACTATAGGCGACCAGTTTTCAGTATTACAAATTTTATACAAAACGTCATTTGATATATTATCTTCTTCATCAAGCAAGGGCCATGTCTCTTCAGTATTGATTGTAACACTGGACCGAGATTGTAATATACTTTGCACAATATCTTGTATGCCTTGATAATTGCAATCCCATATTCTTTTGTAGGACATAAATTTTTTCTGATTAAATATCTTTTTCTGCTTTTGAAATATCTGCAGAACAAAACAATAGTTTTTATTATATTGTTTATTAATACTCTTTAATAATGATAGTTATTGAAATATTAGCGTACTTACTAACATACAAAATGATCCTCTTCCACGTGAATCAAAATTTATATCTTCAAAATTATTCGCCACATCACAAATTGTTCTAACCAACTTTTGTATTTCTATTAACGAAGGATTTTCTGTACCAATATCCATTTTTTTATTGCATATAATATATTTTCAATGCAATAATAATTGTAAAAAGAAAGCCGATATAGAAAACTGATACACAAACAACTTTTATGCCCTCAGTACGTGCAGAAGGAAACTCAGTTAAGAGAGGTTATGTTAGGAAACAAATGAAAACCAACTATCCAACAATATATGAGAGAGAGAATGTTTGAACTAACGGTTATAGCATTCGATTTCCGTTTATTTTGAAAAATAAGTCGCTGAAAAATAAGTACGCTAATATTTCAATAACTATCATTATTAAAGAGTATTAATAAACAGTATAATAAAAAATACATCTCTCTCTCTCTCTCTCTCTCTGTCTTGTTAAACCACGAGAAATATTCAAGAATTACCGGCAACTTGCTCGAAGGTAGGTTTCTTGAGTATAAGGGTGTCTTCCGCAAAGTGTATCGGTTCGGTCTCTTATGTAATTTGTGTGTGGCACTTAGAAGTTGCTCTGTACCAAAGGAGAAATGGAACAAATCATTTTCGGCGTAGCCAGAATATTTAAAGTGGTCCGGGGGTAGGTTTTTTGAGCAGAAGGGTGTCTTCCGCAGAGTGTATCGGTTCGGTCTTTTATGTACTTTGTGTGTGGCACTTAGAAGTTGCTCTGTGCCAAAGGAGAAATGGAACAAATCATTTTCGGCGTAGCCAGAATATTTAAAGTGGTCCGGGGGTAGGTTTTTTGAGCATAAGGGTGTCTTCCGCAGAGTGTATCGGTTCGGTCTTTTATGTACTTTGTGTGTGGCACTTAGAAGTTGCTCTGTGTCAAAGGAGAAATGGAACAAATCATTTTCGGCGTAGCCAGAATATTTAAAGTGGTCCGGGGGTAAGTTTTTTGAGCATAAAGGTGTCTTCCGCAGGGTGTATCGGTTCGGTCTCTTATGTACTTTGTGTGTGGCACTTAGAAGTTGCTCTGTGCCAAAGGAGAAATGGAACAAATCATTTTCGACGTAGCCAGAATATTTAAAGTAGTCCGGGGGTAAGTTTTTTGAGCATAAGGGTGTCTTCCGCAGGGTGTATCGGTTCGGTCTCTTATGTACTTTGTGTGTGGCACTTAGAAGTTGCTCTGTGCCAAAGGAGAAATGGAACAAATCATTTTCGGCGTAGCCAGAATATTTAAAGTGGTCCGGAGGTAGGTTTTTTTAGTATAAGGGTGTCTTTCGCAAGGTGTATCGGTTCGGTCTCTTATGTAATTTGTGTGTGGCATTTAGAAGTTGCTCTGTGCCAAAGGAGAAATGGAACAAATCGGTTTTAGAGACGCAAGAATTTTTTTAGTCGTCTGAAGGGTAGTTTATCGTGTGTAAGGGTGCCTTCCGACGCGTGTATTCGCTCCTACTATTTTTTATTGTTTGTCTGACGCTTAGAACTAACTCTGTGCGAAAGGGGAAATGGAACAAATCGGTTTTAAAAAATCGCTCCAGGAACGTTCCAAACTTCAACCAGCTCAAAAACGAAAAAAAATAAAAAAATTATATGTATGACGTGACAACATTTGCTGCACATAAAAATTTAGACTTTGTACGTATAAAATAAGCCTCCAGCGCCCTCGGAATTGCAAAAAAGAATAATGTTGTGCTTTCAGAAATAAGCTTAGAAGCTTTAGTAATAAGAGAAAAGTATTTTTGAAAATCTCATATGTATGTATGCGTGCGGAATCGGTGTGAAGAGTAAAACAGACTGTAGTTTAGTTGCTAGGTAGTGCGATAGGTGGTGCTGTAACCAAATGTGCAGTGAAGTGAATCGCTGGATCATAGGATAATGCTCCGGACTTATCGACCTAAAAAATCAGGTCGATAAGTGACACTATATTATACCTAGGACCAGGGTTTTGTAGGACATTTCAAAAGTTTACTTCCCGGAATGAATTATTTACGTACGTGTCGTTATGTTTACACAAATCTTTTTCATGTAGATAATTCATGCAATATACTTTATTATATGGGATATTATATCGTAAATTTAAATTATGATATGGGATATTATATTGGATAACAGTACAAAAAAAGAAAAGATATAAAATTGAATACAATTTGACTTTAGTATAATAAAGTATAAATATTACAAATCAGGCATATGCCTAGCGAGTGTGCAATGCGTGCATATATGTGTGATTGAAGAATCTGAAGCATACATAAAAAATAAATTCTCCTACAATTCATATGTAAAAGCTTATAGGAAAGAATAGAAGAGATCGCGTAGCATCATCATACATTGATATATAAAATACATTTCCAAACACGATTCATTTTTATAAATACGAGAAGGACATATTACAGACGCGCGCGCGCACACACGCGCGAGCGCCGAGATATGAAAAAGAAGCCTAGCACGATTCTCGCCGGCTCGCGGCTCGCGGGCCTCGTGGCTAGCCGAGCCGAGCGTCGAGCATCACGCGGTGATGCCAAATTGCACGCGGTGATGCCAAATTGCGGCAATGTGGCATCACCGCGTGATGCTCGACGCTCGGCACGGCCAGCCGCGAGCTGGCAAGAATTGTGCTAGGCTTCTTTTTCATATATCGGCGCTCGCGCTCGCGCGCTCGCGCGCGCGCGTTTATAATATGTCCTCGTATGTATAATTAGGTAAATCTTGTTTGGAAATGTATTTTATATATCAATATATGATGTATGTGTATATATAAAAAATATGTATATATATGAAAAGTGAGAAATAAAGAACGGAAGGAGCGTAAATGATAAATATTTATAGAAAAATCTTCTTTCTCTTGACCAACATGTACGTATTTTCTTTGAAAATGTTCCATTTTGGAAAAGTAACTTATTGCCAATACAAGGAAAACGGAATAAATTAAAATAAATGTAATTTGTCTAAAAAATTTTTAGACAAATGTCTGTTAGTATATTAGTATACTTTTTACTGTACTAATAGATAAATACATACAGAGCAAAATTAGCTTCATCGATATACCACGGATTACACATGTAATAAAAATTAAATATATGTATATATATATATATATATATATATATATATATATATATATATATATATATACATATATTTAATTGATACAACATTTCTTGGCAAAATCGAAAAGTACTTCCTATTTTGTTTTGAATGCCCATTATATAAATAAATGTGTATAATGGAAAAATGATATATATATATATGTATGTGTGTGTATATATATACAAACAAAATAGGAAGTGCTTTTCGATTTTGCCAAGGAATGTTGTATAACTGAGAGATTCGACCAGCAGCGAACGATAAATGAAAACAGCCATATAATCTTCTCTTACCTTCGCGTTACTATTGTTATTGTAAATATTAGCTTTGTAAAAGAATTAAAATAAAAATAAAAAGTATATTTTTATTTATTTAGAAATTTTTATAGTATCGTGATTTATTACTTATGTCTAATAACATTTTTTGTACAACTACATTCATAACTTTGCTTTAGAAAAGATTCGTGTAACACAAATATTTATTTCAATGCAAATTGTAACATTCCACACTGGTAAGCGCTCGTCATTGAAAACATTTTATCACACCGTCGTGTTAGCACCGTTTGAATACCTGCGATATATTTCAATAGCAACCCTTTTCTCTGTTTTGTTATTTGAAAGTACACGTCACAAATACAAATTGTTACTAATGCATGACTGAACGACAATAGCGAGCGAGCACAACTCATTTAGATATACCATAAATTGCTATTCTTATTTTTTTCTTATTTGCTATTTTTATTTTTTATTATTATCAGGTGAAAAGTGTTACACATTCCGTCCTGCTTTTATGTATTTGCAATGTAACTCATGCTTGCAATTTTGCTCATAATAGAAAACAAAACAAAAAACAATGGCAAAGTTACTTTTCTAATTGTTTCCAAATTATTCTTTATATTTATCCTACACGGAGAAAATTTTATATTAAATATTACTATGGTGTCGCACTAGCTGCGGACCATCGAGGAATAATACTATGTTTTAGGTAAGAATTACGTTATTAATTGTTTTTAAAATAATGATTATAGTATTAACTTATAATTCCTCGATGGTTCGCAGCTAGTGCGACACCATAATAATATTTAATATAAAATTTTCTCCGTGTATATATATATATATATATATATATATATATATATATATATATATATATATATATATATAGACGGAAAGATTATATTGTTGTCAACGCTTATTGTCCCCTTCGTGCTGGACGCGTGCAATACGCGTCACGTTTTATCTCAGGACTGTTAGTACAGTAAATACGATAGAATTGTAATCTTCGCAAACATCAAGTAGATCATTAGAACACTTTTTCTTTAGAATATATAAATTTATGATCTCTCATTTCAGTTAAACTTTTCGTAAACGCAGATGTGTAAGTCGTGACAAAGATTAGTTTTATACCAAGTATTGCTTTTTATTTAAAATATTCTTTCTGTTGACAATTCTCGTTGACCAAATCATTGTTACACTGAATTATTTGTTATTTAGACCGCTTGACAAGGGCCCAATCCTGAGAGTCGAAATGTTGTAAAGTCGTTTCACTACACTTATTGCCAATTGTCGTCGAAAATAATAAACATTTTTGTTTTAATTATTATTGGCGGAACAAACAATTATTTCTATATAACTTTTTTCTTTGAATAATTTTAAAAATGGAAATTTTTTTGAAGTTTTACATGAAATATTATCTATATTTTAGAATTATAAGATACATGCAATAAATATTTAAGAATAATAAGTTTTTTTTAATTTTATTCTTCAAAAAAGGAGTTATAACTATAAGCTTTGATATTGCTTGGACGGATTATGTACGTTTCCATCTATAAAACGAAGACTCTTGAGATGAAGTGTCATGCGTTTTGCTTATAAACGTCCAGCAACTTGTTGTAAGAAAATGATGTTTTTTATGTTACTTATGAATATACCGCGAGTTTTCAGTACCTCTCAAGTTTAGCCGCGTAGCTTGATGCGCAAAGCAGAAAGCAAGATTCTAATCTGAAATGTTATAATACATAAATGTGGAATGTTTCATTTTTCGAATAGAAATAATTTTTTGAGTCAACAAATATTTCAACTTATTAGGTTTATAAAAATGCATGTCATTTTTTTGTAGATGCATTTAGATTATCGAGGTTTGACTCTATAATGTGAACGCATCCTTATATTCGCATCGTATCATTGCAGTAGTGTAGACATACTGCAAAGTAAACAGATGACTCTCCTGTACGCCGATATAATCTACTGCGCGACCTTAAAGGTGCCATTTCACGTTGACGCTCGACGCTCATTTTCAGTGAGCAAAAATCTTCAAATATAATATATATTTGAAGATTTTTGACAACCGGATGCTACGTGTTGTGGAATATTTGCTGCGGCTTTTGCAACGGATGTAGTCTTAGGCAAAAATCCTTGCAAAGAAACATATTCCAATGATGTTGAATCTATGAGACGACACTTTATCACTATCGTAGAAAACCGTGAACTGTTGCCTTTTCCAAGACAGTAAATGTTCTTTGAATTATATTATTTCAAAGAATATTGTAATTATGCTTTCATATGGAAATTACACACTCCAGAAAGCATATGTGATAAAACTGTTAGAAAAAAGAATAATACATAACTTTATACATGTATTTTATATGTATTTATGGAAGTACGGTTTAACAAAAAGAAAAAAAACCCAGTTTACCTATCTCGTAGGCAAACGGAAATGGAGAAACGATAAAAAATATTTGGTTGCGTTTCACAGAAATGGGCGATGGAGGGGCTCATTCCATATTGTCAAAATTGTCAGAGGCGTTTATCATAGGCTGGCTATTTTTTACTTACTGCTAGAGGCGTCTGGCTACTTTTTATTTACTGCCAGAGGTATTTATCGTGGGCTAGTTATATTTTATTTACTGTCAAAGGCGTTTATCGTCAACTGACAATATTTAATTTGTTGCCAGAGGCGTTTATCGTGGGCTGGATAGTACAAATAAAGCGTTTTTTATGAGCTGACTACTAAACGAATTATCAAAGGCATTTGTTGTGAGCTGATTGTGAGTTATATGAAAATGCTACAGGCGTATATATTATACGTACAATTTTCATAAAACGCTATATGGTCACTTAAAAAAGTCGCAACAGTCCGATATTCACTGCAGTACTAAAAACACATAGTTTATATCACGTACATTATAGATTTTCAGTACTGCTGTGAATGTCGTACTGTTGCAACCTTTTTGTAAGTGACCATACGTCTATCTTCGGAAGCACGTACTCTCCGAGTCACCAATTTTGCCGAACTTTTACAGGAATGTAGTATTGGTATAGAAGTACCAAATGCTATCGGAGTCGATGCACCACCACTCAAGCGTTTTCGAGAAATCGCGGAATTTAGCACGCTACATTAGTATCGTTGCTGTAAAAGGTTTATCAAGCAACGTCGGTAGCTCAGCGGACTAGGCGCCGCGCTACGAGTCTGCAGGTCGCGTGTTCGCTTACTTTGTTATTTTTTTCACTCTCTTTTTTCTTTTACTGTTACAAATAAAAATGTGTAGGATGTATAACAATACGCAGACAAATTTTTTATATCATAGAACGTTTTTTTGTCTTTATTGTGAAAAAAAGTAACAGTGCACATATAAGTAGACAGGGAGTCCCAGTTTAATAACCCCATGCAAATACGGAAACATTTTTTAGCTACAATTTATTGCATATGGTTTGAAGGGGGACATAAAATGAGAATTTTGGATCCGGCGCTCACTTTGGACCCAATAATACCCAACTTGATTGTCTGTAATGTAAACCTCAATTTTTATTATGTCATCTTTTTCTACGAATTAATTTGAACAACTTTTGTCTGAAACATTTTTTTATTTGCCTAATATTTTTTTAGATGTTCAAGGAAAACTTGATAACTTTTGCAATATTTAGCTTACAATATCTCGATAATTGTTAGTCGGAGGGAAAAATGGTACTTTTCCCTCCGAAAAGGACGTTTTTACTTCATTTGGTCTACAAAATATGCTGTTGCAATAGTATGCCAATTTTTGTAAACATTTGTGTATACATGAAAACTCCACAGAGATGTATACTCAAGATTTTACAAAAGTTGTGATACTATTGCAACAGCATATTCTTGATGCCAAATCAAGTAAAAAAAAGTCTCCTGTATCACTTTTCCCTCTGCAAGGATTAAAATAAATAAATAAATTAATTAATTATAATTGTGTATGCAGTTTATTTTACGAATAATTGCTTTTATATCATTGTACCTATCTGTTTGTACACCTATACATACAGAAAACAATAAACATATGCATAACTTATTCCCTTGTTTCATATTTCGCCGCCTAGATGATACATATATTTATATACTTATTATTTGTGCATTGTTATTTTTTTTTTCATGACAAAGACAAAAAAACGTTCGATGATATAAAGGATTTGTCTGCGTATTGTTATACACATTCTGTACATTTTTATTTGTAATAGTAAAAGAAATAAGAGAGTGAAACAGATAACAGAGAGTAGACGAACACGCGACTTGCAGTCGTAGCGCAGTCTAGTCCGTCCGGCCAGCGACATTACTTGACGAACCTTTTACTGCCGCGGTACTAATGTAGCGTGCTGAACTTCAAACCGATTTCTCGAAAACGCTTGAGAAGTACATTACCTCCGGATAGCATTTGGTACTTGCATACCAAACTACATTTCTGTTACTACGTTTACGCGAGCGTTACTTCTGTAGTAACTTACAATAATTCTTTCGCATAAACGGGATTTTGTAGTAACTTACGATAATTTACTCCGCGTAAACGAGTGAATTATCGTAAATTACTACAGAAGTAACGCTCGCGTAAACGTAGTATGTATTGTATGTACTTATATGGCTATTGCTATGTTTACGCGGAGCGTTATACTTTTGTAAGAATTATATCGTAAGTTGTGATAGTTTGAGTAAGTTACTACGGAAGTGTGTAACGCTCGCGTAAACATAGTATATGTAGTATATTAGAATATGTGTGCGTGCGCGCGTGTGAGTTCACACATATTATAATACATGCAATTGTAATTCTAATATTGCGTACAAATATATATTCATGTTTTGCATGAATACCTCATTAGAGCAATATACAGAATTATATTTACGATAATGTAAGAAACGGAATTAAAAATATTGACATTTTCGACATATTGATTCCAATTCCTACCACCGTGAAGGTAAAGGGCGGGCGCTGTAATTCGCGTTAGAGTTCGCCGGCCTTCTTTATCGACGCTAATCGAGTTCGCCTGCGGCTCCAGCATCCCCTTAATAGCTTAGACATGAGTGGCGCCCGAAGTCGCGCGATCGGGAATTCGCCAGTCGCTCTGGTTAGTTGTAAAATTCAATATCAATACTTTAGCATTGAATGAAAAATCTCCAAAAATTCAAGGCTTAACTAGGTAAAACAGGAAAGCTATTTCAAACATTTTTTTATCGATAAATTCGAATTATGACAGCTGTGTGACAAAATTTCGTTTTCGTCGATATTGTAACTTTCGATCGGCCATATATATATATATATATATATATATACTACGTTTACGTGTCGTTTACGCGGAGTAAATTATCGTAAGTTACTACAGAAGTAACGCTCGCGTAAACATAGTAATAGAAAGAGATATCTTTTGTATCTGTTACTACGTTTACGCGAGCGTTACTTCTGAAGTAACTTATGATAATTATTCCTTCGCGTAAATGGGATTTTTCTTCGCGTAAACGGGATTTTGTAGTAACTTACGATAATTTACTCCGCGTAAACGGGTGAATTATCATAAATTACTACAGAAGTAACGCTCGTGTAAACGTAGTATGTGTATCTTTCATATGCGATTTTTTTTTTAAATACTTATATTTTAATAAAGTTTTACTTGGTGGCGATTTCTTTTTACGCTTACGCGGAATATTTTAGCGCGTAAAGAAAGAATTGGATATAAGCGGCAAAAATATAAAAGAAACTTGAGTCGCCAGTGAATAATTAACAATTAATAACAAAATTATGTTTGATAAACTAGCAAATTTTATTATTTAAAGGGTATGGCCACTGTGTAGCGCGCATAAAAACATTTTGTGCATTTTTAACAATTTTTTTTGTATGAAAAAATAATTTATTTATAAAATCAATTACAGGGCTGTTAAATGTAATAATAAAGCTATAAAATAAATTGTTTTTGTATTTTTTCAGCCACAAAATGGCAGAAAATTACAGCCAGTTGCTTTTAGCGTCCTTTTTTTTTAAGCGCTCCGCGGCGAGACGAATAACTTCGATAATTTTCATCCGATTGACTTCAAATTTTGATATGATCTTTCTAATTACATTTCGCAGAGAAGTACGTAGGGAATTTTTGATTAATTAAAAACTTTTCATTTTATGAGCAGTTTTATACGAAAAATTTTCACTAAAAATTCAACTTTTTACTTTAAATGCCTACCATTTTCAAAAAAATCAATATTTTGAAAAATCTTTACGTACTTCTCTGCAAAATGTAATTAGAAAGATCATATCAAAATTTGAAGTCAATCGGATGAAAATTATCGAAGTTATTCGTCTCGCCGCGGAGCGCTTAAAAAAAAAGGACGCTAAAAGCAACTGGCTGTAATTTTCTGCCATTTTGTGGCTGAAAAAATACAAAAACAATTTATTTTATAGCTTTATTATTACATTTAACAGCCCTGTAATTGATTTTATAAATAAATTATTTTTTCATACAAAAAAAATTGTTAAAAATGCACAAAATGTTTTTATGCGCGCTACACAGTGGCCATACCCTTTAAATAATAAAATTTGCTAGTTTATCAAACATAATTTTGTTATTAATTGTTAATTATTCACTGGCGACTCAAGTTTCTTTTTATATTTTTGCCGCTTATATCCAATTCTTTCTTTACGCGCTAAAATATTCCGCGTAAGCGTAAAAAGAAATCGCCACCAAGTAAAACTTTATTAAAATATAAGTATTTAAAAAAAAATCGCATATGAAAGATACACATACTACGTTTACACGAGCGTTACTTCTGTAGTAATTTATGATAATTCACCCGTTTACGCGGAGTAAATTATCGTAAGTTACTACAAAATCCCGTTTACGCGAAGAAAAATCCCATTTACGCGAAGGAATAATTATCATAAGTTACTTCAGAAGTAACGCTCGCGTAAACGTAGTAACAGATACAAAAGATATCTCTTTCTATTACTATGTTTACGCGAGCGTTACTTCTGTAGTAACTTACGATAATTTACTCCGCGTAAACGACACGTAAACGTAGTGGATAGATGCGGCAGATACGTTGCGCATAGATGGAGAATAATAAGAAATCATGTTATTAAATTAAATAAAATTATATGTAAAAAAAAAATGCATAAGACGGTTGGATATATTAGAAGAGTACGTATGTACGTACGATATACGTTCACAGTTTTTAACTTGCCTGTACATCACCTCGGACTCGTCGATTGAAGCGGTCGATTCAAGCTGCTGTCACCTATGGATCGTCGTTTCATTACAGTTGCAGTCGGTAACTCATCTCCCATGGTAAAAAGTTGGTGCAACCATTAAGATTCACCCTGTATATATATATATATATATATATATATCGGAAAGTATTAACCGGAGTTCTATTCTTCCTATATGAGGAAGCCAAATTAATAAATACTAGTAATTATGCATCAAATAAAATACAAGCTTCCTAATATTGAAGAAACTTTATGAGTGAGCGAAATCAAATGTTGATGAAGCAACGTGCAAATTCTTAATTTGCACACTTAACAATGGTGAGGAAGCAATATGCAAATTCCTATAGGAATTTATTAATTTGGAATTCGAAGTATAGGTTCTAATGGAAATCTGCATGAATATAGAAACCGGGCTAATTAAGAACCAACGCGGTAAATGATGCGTGAAAGTTTTATTTATATTTTTATTTTACATATTTTCCAACCTTTGACTGCGTGCCGACTAAATTTGTCAGACTTGAAACACAGAACCTGGAAGGAAGTTACAATATCGAACGAAAACGAAATTTTTGTCACACAGCTGTCATAATTCGAATTTATCGATAAAAAAATGTTTGAAATAGCTTTCCTGTTTTACCTAGTTAAGCCTTGAATTTTTGGATATTTTTCATTCAATGCTAAAGTATTGATATTGAATTTTACAACTAACCAGAGCGACTGGCGAATTCCCGATCGCGCGACTTCGGGCGCCACTCATGTCTAAGCTATTAATTTTACAAGAGAAATGCCCTCCTCCCGGATCTTTTTATAGGAAATTTAATTCTCTACAAAATTATCTTTGTGCAATTTTGCTGTAGGGGAGACCGGGGCTAGACCGCTAGTTTTTTTTCGGTGCCGATTTTTAACAACAAAATAAATAATTTAAGTGAAAATTGGTATACCACTGTAAAGAGTGAACCTTTAGCTACAAAATTTATACAGGAAATTTTTATCTACGTCACTTTGTTTAACCGGTATAGAGCAAAAACGACAACGGTGCAAAAATTGAAATCTCAAAAATGCCGGGGTTGAACCGTTACCCCCCCGGGGTAAATCCGTTACACTGTATTTTCAATACATATACGTACATCTAATCCTGAAAAATGATAGGATACATTTTAATAATTGTTTTTTAAGAGAAAAATAAAAATTTATTTCAAATTTTTATGCAAAACATTAAAAAATAATTGTTTTACCTATTCCATAAAACAATCAAGGCACGTGAATACAGATCCTGACAAGCGCACGCATGTGTTGTGTGCCCTACGCTCGCACGCAATGCACTGTTTCCCATATGCTCTGCTTGTCAACTTCTTTGAGCACACGCAGCACGTATTATCCAAGTCTTCGTCAGAATCCGACCGCTGCTGCTTCCTTGATTTCGATTTACGCCCACTGCTCGTCGAAGGCTGCGGTTCTGTTTGTGTGGCATTTTTTTTTCAAGTCGTTCAACGTGCTTCTCCGGACATCGAATTGTTTTGCGGCTGCGGAAACGCTCATTTTATCTTTTCTCACCGCAAGAACTGCCTTCTTGAGTTGCTCCTTGTCGACGGGAGTCGTTTTGCGACGAAACGTGCGTACCATTTCCCTGCTATACAAACTGACGCACGTGCAAGGGAAGACAGAATCACGCTCGAGGGAAACCTAACCTGAAATCGCTGTGAGCTGAAGTCGTGCGCCCGGCACGCCACAGTGACGAGACTGGCGGACCAGCCCCGGGTGCTTACTGGCGGATAAGCCCCAAACATAAGTTTCAGGTTTGATCGCCCACGAAATATTAGACATCAACGATAATGAAAAAACTACACTGGATTCGTGTTCAGCATGCATTACTCTTTATAATCACTTACTTTGAGATTCGGTGATACAATAATATTCAAGATATTACAAAATTTCCACGCGCAGAAAATTTCACTTTCACCCTCCGAAAACACGTTTGCCCTCGTAAAAATCATAACACGGCAGGTAACCTGCCGAAACTCCGTTGGTCACATGGGTACCATAAGCAGCGTTTACAATGTTAATAGCGAATTCGCACAATATACAGGTTCCGAGATATTTGATTTTGCGGATTTACCCCGTTAGCGGTCTAGCCCCGGTCTCCCCTATTTCGAACGGTTTTCGCAGCGTTTCGAGTAAAAGGTCGAAAGGGACCAATTTTTAATAATTTTTTTTTTACAAAGCACAAAATTGATATGTTTATATCTGCAGTGCCATTTACTATATCGAATGGCACATAAATTAAACCTCCGAATTCAAATTTGATTAAAACCGTAAATTGACTGGCCTATGAGGCTACATGCTGCGGACGATATTGCTGGTCCCTCGTTTGTAGAAAAATGTCGAAAATATGTTGAACGTTTGATTATGAAAATCTTGCATTTGACATTACGCTTATAACAGATAAGCGTGCAAAAATCTTGTCTGTATTGGACATATCACACTTGTGAAAGATAAGCTTGTAAAAAATCGGCAAAAGAAATGTAAAGGTGCAAAGAAACTTGTTTGCAATAATACATACAATACAGACACAGAAGAAAGTGTAAATATATTGTAAATAATTGATTTCTTCATTATTACAATAATTTGAATATTGAAACTATATTTTGTACTATATGGTTTCTAATTACTTATATGTAATTACCAACAATATATTAATAACAAATAATAAATTAAGGGAGTATTTTGATTTGAAAGGTCGTGAAAATAGGTATTTTTCATGAATTTTTTGTAGGAAACGGAGAAAGCGAATAAACGTTAAACTTTTCATGTTCTTTTAACTTTATTTTGAGAATATATTTTTATTTTTTAAGTAACAAAAATGCTCTATTTCCTATGTTATATCCTGGTCACTAGAATAAGGTATAAATGAAAGACGATGTAAATGATTCTAACTGTTCTAGGTATCAGAAACGCAAAAACCTGCAAAAATTTTCTTATTCAGAAGAAGTGTGACTATCGTCTGAACTAGAATAAACATTATACGTTTATTAGTTTTTTTTTTCTTTTAATAAAATACTTCCAAAATTTCGAAAAAGTTATAATATTTTTAATAAAAAGACCGCCAGAATGGAAATATTAGTTTAGTTCTAGTTCAGACGATAGCCACACTTCTCCTGAATAAAAAAATTTTGGTTTTTGCGTTTCAGATACCTAGAACAGCTAGAATCATTTACACCGTCTGTCATTTACATCTTCTAATGACAGGATATTACATGGAAAAGAAGAGCATTTTTATTATTTAAAACTAAAAGTATTGTTATGCCCGTGCTGTGTCCCCGTGTCGCGCGTGTCAAGCGAGTCGCCCGTTAACTAATGTCGCGTCGCAAACCGCCCTAGTGACGGTTGTTTATGTATATTGATTTTCCTGTGATGCTCAATTAACTATTGATTTCTACCAGATGTTGTTTATACCTGATGTTCAATTTATACATTTGATGTTCAGATTTGCTCTGGGTCTCGTCACGTCCGGACGAGTCTACTCGAGCTCTTATTTTATAATACGAGAGTTCAATAAAGAGAGTTTTCCTTACTATAACGAGTCCATTTCTGGAGTGAGTGCCGGGAAACGTGACGTGAGAGTGTGTGAAGTGAGTGACCGTGCAGCAAACGCTCGACGAGCGTAACATTTTGGGGGCTCGTCCGGGATACGATCGGACGAGCGACGAGCCGAAATGGACACAAGGAACACGAGAAAGAGGCTCCGGCTGGACACGTCTCGACAGGATGCGCCCGAATTGACGACGGCTACGACGCTTCATGAGACGCTACGAGCGGTGATCGAGGAAGTTCGTCTCCTTCGAGTGGAGCAGGCCCGGAGGGACGAGGAGTTCACCGCGACGATCCGCCGTCAAGAGGAGGAGCTCCGTCGCCTCCGTGGGACGAGCTGCGATATTAACCAGCTAAGTCACTCCGATTTTAGAGCGTCTCGAGATGTGCGATCGCGGGGAGTAGCCGGCGAGGGGCCGCGTGACGCGCGTGAAAATGTCGCGCGTCCGACCGAGAGAGACGCGTTCGCGGGGGACGCGAGTGGAAACGATGCACGCCCGGCCGAAAGAGGCGAGATCACGGGTGACGCGCGTGAAAATGTCGCGCGCTCAATCGAGAGAAACGCGTTCGCGGGGGACGCGAGTGAAAACGATGCATGCCCGGCCGAAAGAAGCGAGATCACAGGTAACGCGCGTGAAGATGTCGCACGCCCGACCGAGAGAAACGCGTCTGCGGGTAACGCGAGTGAAAATGTCGCGCGCCCGTCTGAGAGAAACATGCTTGTCGATCATTTGACTCGGGTGGGCTCAAACGTGGCCGGCGTCGGGAATCGGATTTCGTGCACGGAAGACGCCACCGCGGGAGCAGGTCTCGGGCTCGGGTATAAGGTGAAGCCCGATACATATGACGGGACAGTCCCGCTTCGTGAATATTTGTCGCAATTTAATTTAATTGCGCGAGCGAATTCTTGGGATAACGCGACGAAAACCGTTGCGTTAGCCTCGAATCTGAGGGGAAAGGCGCTCTCCATTTTAGAGACGGTACAAAACATCGAGTCTTTAAATTTCGCGGAATTGAAAGCGAAGCTCGAATTGCGTTTTGGAGAAGGGCAATTAACGCAAAATTATTACTCTGCACTCACGAACCGCAAACAAAAATTCGGGGAAGACCTGGCTGCTCTCGGCTCTGATATAGAACGTTTGTCACGCCTCGCATATCCTGAATGTCCCCATGAAATTCGCGAAAAGATTGCGTGCTCCCAGTTCGTCGCAGCCATCTCGGACTCTTTCATACGTCGAACTTTGCAAATAGAAGGGATAACCTCCCTGTATCAAGCGGTTGAAAGGGCGAAAGCGTTGAAAATTATTCAGGGAGAGAGTTTCGGCCGCGAAAAGTTCGTTAAAATTTTTTCAAAGGAGGGGTCAAAGGGAGATACGAATAATGGAAGGGTGGGGATGGAGGGTGACAAGGAACGGAAGGAGGAGGAAAAGAAAGACCAAAAGGGAAACTTTCCGAAGGGAAATGGGCGAGGCAGCAAATTTGGCGCCGCCCGGGGAGAATGCTGGACTTGCGGAAAGTCCGGACATTTCCGCGCCGAATGCCCCGATCAGAGGGGAAACGCGAATTAGTCAAGCTCAGCGGGGTGGGCTTGGCACAGGTTATCGATACCCCGTGTAATAAAGATACTGTTTTATACAGCAAGAATAAAAGTGTTTTATTTAAAAATAGTGTTAAGCCATATTTTGATTATTTTCGTTATAAGGGAGGGGTCGACGGGAAGGAATGTTATTTCAAGGTAGACACGGGCTCTGACGTTTCTTTATTGAGTAGTAAGTTTATGTCACACGTGCATGGAAAGTGGCCCATTGCGCACGCTACGCGTGCGTGATAGACCACTTTCCACGCACTTGCAACATAAAATAGGGTATGCAAGTCGTGCGTAAAGATGAAAATTCCCGGGTGCGGTGACCGCACTCGCCTTCGGCTCGTGCGTCAACTCCGCACCCGGGAATTTTCATCTTACAGCACTTGTTGCACAAATAACTATTGTAGAATCGGGAAAAGAAAGATGTTGTGTGGAAAATTTTAATTTGAAATATCCTACTGGGGAAAGTGTGGAAATAAAGTTAATAGGCAGTCATTCAGTCGAATTTCCTTTGCTTGTTGCTGACATAAATGACGACTGTCTCTTAGGAGTAGATTTTCTAAAAAAAGTGAATTTAGAAGGAATCTTTGATTCAGTTTTTGGTATTGCAAATTCGGAGATTCGAATAGCTCGGATTGAGAATATTTCAGACAGAGTCCCGGTTTCCTTGAAAGAACTTTTCGGAAAAAATTCCCGGGATCTTGATGATTCTCAAAAAGGACTTTTTGCTCAATTTCTTGAGAGATTTTCTAATGTGTTTTCGGATAATGTTGTTGCGGGAAATTGCGATCTTATGGAACATGTCATAAATATGCCAGATTCTCTCCCCAAAAAGCAGGACCCCGTCGGATTCCTTTTCGATTGAGAGGGGAGGTGGATAAAATCATTGAGTAAATGAAGGCATGTGGAGTAATCGAGGAATCAAATAGTCCCTGGGTTTCTCCAGTGGTATTAAGACAAAAAAAGGACGGAACGATAAGATTTTGTGTGGACTATCGGATGGTAAATGCCTTAACGGAAAAAGATTCGTATCCCCTCCCCAGAATTGATGTAATATTCGATCATCTTGCAGGTAACGTTTGGTTTTGCACTTTAGACCTAAAGAGCGGTTACTGGCAAATTAAAATTCGCCCTGAGGATAAAGAGAAAACGGCTTTCTCTTTCGGCAGGGGGCTTTGGCAATTCACGGTAATGCCTTTCGGTCTGTGTAACACTCCGGCAACTTTTGAACGCCTCATGGAAAAGATTTTACAGGGGTTATTATTCGAGATTTGTTTAGTTTATTTAGATGATGTGATTATTTTTGGGAAGACTTTTGAAGAGATGTTGAGTAATTTGGAAAAGGTGTTCTTACGCTTACAGGAAGTGAATTTAAAAGTCAATCCTAAGAAATGTGTTTTGTTTAGTAAGAAAGTAAAATATTTGGGGCACATAATCTCGTCAGAGGGGGTTGCCACAGATCCCGAGAAGGTCGCTGCCGTGGAGAAATGGCCGGTTCCTCACTCAAAAACTTCATTGAGGAGTTTTCTTGGATTTTCCTCATATTACCGTAAATTTATTAGAGGATTTTCTTCAATTGCTAAACCCTTGTATGAATTGACAGGGAATCAAATAAAGTTTGTTTGGAACAATATTCATCAGAATTCTTTTGATGAACTGAAACGAGCGCTCGCCTCTCCTCCAGTGTTGTCTTTTCCAAAGGATGAAGGCGAATTCATTCTTGACACTGACGCCTCCAATTTTGGAATTGGCGCGGTTCTTTCGCAGAATCAGAATGGTGAGGAAAGGGTTATCGCGTATTTTAGTCGCGTACTAAATAAAGCCGAACGCAATTATTGCATAACCCGACGAGAACTTTTAGCGATCGTAGATTCTGTTAAGTTTTTTCGACACTATCTTTTGGGAAGTGAATTTTTAATCCGTACGGATCATATTTCTTTGCGGTGGCTCATGTCTTTTAGAGACTTAGACGGGCAGTTGGCTCGATGGTTAGAACGGCTTCAGCAATATCATTTTAGGATAACTTATAGGAAAGGATTCTCTCACGGGAATGCTGATGGATTATCAAGGCGTACCTGTGAGTCGTCCGGTTGCAAGTATTGTGCCAGGGTCGAGGAGAGGAATTCTTTGGTGAAGGCGAGTGGTATTGCCCGAATTTTGTTGGTACCAGACGATTTATCGGAATGGCGCTTGGAGCAGAGAGCGGATCCGAGCATTTTGCTTATACTCCGTGGAAAGGAGGCTGGCATACGTCCGTCACGCAATGAATTGCCTATGGAGGATGTCTCTGCTCAAATTTATTGGACATATTGGGATGCCCTGATTCTTAAAGACGGTATACTCTACAAAAAATGGAAAGCTCCAAACTTGAAGTCCAGCTTTCTTCAACTTGTCGTCCCACGGAAATTTATTAAGAGAATTTTAGAGGAATTACACGATTCTCCATCCGGGGGACATTTCGGAATAAATAAAACCCTTGAGAAGGTTCGTAAACGATATTATTGGGCAACTTGTAAGCCAGACGTGGAAGACTGGTGTAGGACCTGCAAGGTCTGTGTTGCTAAAAAAGGCCCTACGGGGAAGGGGAAATCCCCTCTTCAAATTTACAATGTTGGGTCACCCTTAGAAAGAATTCAGATGGACATTCTTGGTCCTCTTCCGGTGACAAAATCCGGTAATAAATTTCTTTAATACAGTCCATCTTGATACAGTATTTACTATTCCGAAGAAACTCGAGGGTATCATAAAGAGTGGAAAGGACAAGCTCGTCAGGGAGAACGAGACCGAATTGGTATATCAGATAGAATGTGGTGATTGCGATGCAGTATATATAGGTCAGACTAAACGTCATCTATCAACACGTGTCAATGAACATAAAAAGGACATCACGAAGCACCCCAGCAATCACTCCGTCGTGAGCAAACATCGAATGCAGTTTGGTCATAATTTTAAATGGGAAGAAACCAACATTATCCACAAAGAAAAAAACATAAAAAAGAGAGAGATTGCTGAGTTGCTTCTGATTAAAAAAAAAAAAAAAAAAAAAAAAAAAAAAAAAAACACCCGAATGCGATAAACTTAAAAAAGGACACGGAAAATTTGAATTCGATATATGAAAAAGTGATTTCGTCGTTATAATGATCGTGCGAGCAGCGGATGTTAAACAATAACATGTAATATACTCGTGTCTCTGTAAAACGATAACATATAAAGTACTGGTGTCTCGGAAAAACAATTAGTACACCTTTGAACTCCGGTACGTAAGCATGTGTTGTGCGGCGCTCCACGGTATGTCGCGCGTCGCTATCCTCATAACGAGCTATCCCCGAAACGAATTTTCTACCGTTACGGACTCATGCATGTAAGTCCCCCACTTCTCTTGATACATATATGCTCATTATTTTCCGGTTATAGTGATATTTGACTATTGTTCTTCCAGCGGTTTTTATGACTATTTCGGGTAAAATCCTCGTAAATATAGATGTGTCTGTTCGTGACTAAGATTAATGCACCAGGTATCTATTTTGTTATTGTGACTATGTAATTTATCTTATCGACTATATTCATATTGTATTATTTTAATATCTAGATGCTTGAAAAGGGCCCAATCCGAAGGGCCGAAACGTTGTAACGTTTTTTGTACATACTTGCCAATTGTAGTCGAAAATAATAAACGTTTCGGGAATAAATTTCTTCTTGTTTTAGTCGACTGTTTTACAAAATGGGTGGAGGCTTTTCCTTTGAAAAACATAAGAGCAAGAACGGTCGCAGAAGTCTTTATGAATCAGTTTATTTCTAGGCATGGAGTGCCTACTGAAGTACATACTGACCAAGGGAGGAATTTCGAGTCGAGGCTCTTTGCAGAATTGATGAGACTTCTCGGAATAAAAAAGACAAGGACGACTGCCTTACATCCACAGTCTGATGGACAAGTTGAACGCCAGCATCAGACCATAACTAACTATCTGGCGAAATACGTCTCTGAAAATCAAAAAGATTGGGACCGTTGGATCCCTATGTTCCTACTCGCATATAGGTCCTCGAAACACGAAACAACCGGAATTACTCCGGCGGAATTATATTTTGCGAGGGATCTTAGACTACCATCTGATCTTTTGCAAGGAAGTCCCTCGAAACTTCATGAGGGAGAATCTCCTTTGGTTGGGAATTTTGTCAGGAATCTAAAAGGAAAGTTAGATGAAATTCATTCCAACGTACGAAAGCAGTTGAATCTAAAATCTTCTCAGATGAAGGCACGATACGATCGTGGAGTTCGTCATGTTCTCTTTCAGGAGGGGCAGAGAGTTTGGCTTTACAACCCTCGCAGAGTTCAAAATAGGGCTCCAAAGTTACAGTGTAATTGGGAAGGTCCCTATTTTATAATTAAAAAACTTAGTGACGTGGTCTATTGTATACGGAAATCACCTCGGCATAAAAATAAAGTAATACATTCGGATAGGTTAGCTATTTATTCGGATAGGAAACTGAGTTGAGGAGGTGGTGGAGGTCAGAACTCGTGAGGGAAGGGAGTACGATATTATTCGGGATTCTTTTTATTGTAAACTTAATAAAGAAATTGTGAACAGCGTCTGATGTGTCGGAATTTTATTTTCTTATCATTTAAATGTTTTCTTGTTTCTGTGCGTCTTGTTTGTTTTTCGTTATAGAGGAACGCGTTTTGAAGAAGTCAACGGTACGTGAGTGGTGGTGATACCGTGGCAGAGCATCGGCCGAAGACTTCTTGTGACATTAGAAGACTGCCTCGCCCACGGTTTTTCAGTGTGGTTTTCCCGTGGGACGTTGAGCGAATGCTGAGGCAGGGACTCGGGGAGCCTAAAAAGGCGTTGGGTCCACATAAGTTCCCCCCCCCCCCTTGTCTGAAGATTCGGAACGACGTTGCAGGGAGCCGACAGCGGGGGAGTTACACCGGGAGAGCGGAGCAAGAGTCGTCCACGGACCACGGAGGGGGGAGCCTGGCCAGCTCTCTCCGGAAGAGGCCCGGGTGGAGACCGGTGTGCGACTACCGGGGGCCAAGAGGAGCAGGGCCCGGTAACTCAGAGCAGCAGCTCGAGGAGGGCAAGGACTGCTCGGTGCCCTGGGGCGCACGAAGGAGGCTGCCGCAAGAGACTACCTTCCCGGATTGTCGGGGCGACAATCTCGGAAGAGGGGGGGTAGTGTTACGCCCGTGCTGTGTCCCCGTGTCGCGCGTGTCAAGCGAGTCGCCCGTTAGCTAATGTCGCGTCGCAAACCGCCCTAGTGACGGTTGTTTATGTATATTGATTTTCCTGTGATGCTCAATTAACTATTGATTTCTACCAGATGTTGTTTATACCTGATGTTCAATTTATACATTTGATGTTCAGATTTGCTCTGGGTCTCGTCACGTCCGGACGAGTCTACTCGAGCTCTTATTTTATAATACGAGAGTTCAATAAAGAGAGTTTTCCTTACTATAACGAGTCCTTTTCTGGAGTGAGTGCCGGGAAACATGACGTGAGAGTGTGTGAAGTGAGTGACCGTGCAGCAAACGCTCGACGAGCGTAACAGTATATTTTCAAAATAAGGCTAAATAAACATGTATATACAGTTTAGCGTTATACGCTCTTTTCGTTTCCTTGCAAAAAATTCCTGAAAAATATCTTTCTTTATGACTTTTCAAACCAGAATATCTCCTTAACAATTTTTTACATTTTTTTTCTGACGGAAGAGATTACCTTCTTTACTTCTCAATATAAATAAATTTTATGGGTACGTTGTCATGGTTTTATTCGATTATTTCGGCGTTTTTATATTTGTGATTCAATTAGATTGTTTATTTTATTTATATTATTATTAAGAGATTGTTTAATGTTTTAATATGCTAACTTAAACACGTTATCATGTTTTTTGATATTTATTTTCTTCTTTCATAGCAATCCGTTCCGAAGAAGACTATGAGTACAGTCGAAACGTTAACCGTGTGTATTGTTTGTTTAATAAATTGTTTCTATTTTAATCCAATATCTGTCTTTTGGCGCTCGTGATTTGGCCGTTTAAACATGCATAGCTAAAATTATATACTTAATAAGAGTAAAAAGAACACTACAATTTTTTTCTCGATAGTTAATATTTATTTAATTATTATTATGCATTTAATTATTATTATATCCATTTAAATATTATGCTATACGATGCTAAAGTTAATGTTTTTAATGTGTAGGACTTTTTTCAGATAAAAAAGCGTATGGGCAAAAACAGGGATTGCTATTTTTATACATTATCCTTACAAATTTTAATTTTTATATTTATTAATATTTATTTAATTATATTTGTAAATTTTATATTTATAAATTTCATATATAATATAATTAAATAAATATTTATAAACATAAAAATTAAAATTCGTAAGTGTAAACATAAATGTAACGCAGCAACGCATCGTCGATTTGCCAACTCGAGACTCGGCGCTTGGTGAGACGCGAGACGCGATACCCGAAATGCGTGCTAAGCAGCTACATCATAATAAGAAGACAGCAGATCGTATGTCTGTGCTTCTCTCCTCGCTCGAACTGGCTCGAAGCTTGCCGAGTGTTGCCGAGGGTCGAGCGCGGCAGCCGCGGCCAGCACATCCCCTCCATATAAGTATTATGCATTACCGACGCTTTGGACATAGCACGGAACAGAACCAAAAGATCGTGCACATAGCACGGAACAGAACCAATAGAGCGTGCACATAACGCGTTACCCATCAGAAATTTTCGTGGACATGGCTACGTAGTTCAATGTGCACCTTTTGTGCACATAGAGGCGCTCATGGACGGGGACCACCTAAAACGCGGGCATGACCACTCTCATCCTTCTCTCTGGTACGTGTATCATGGGTGCTCACTAGAGTTTCGATCACTGTCGTGTTCAGACGTGTTCAGACGTTCATTACGGTTTACGTTACAGAGTGTGATATACATATATATAATAAATAGAGTATTCAGAATGTATAAAGAAGTCGAAATAGTTTATCTCCTGCCCATCTCGTTACATCCCGTAGCGTTCCGAGCGATAATTCCAATAGTAACAAACTGATGAAATTATTCTATTTGTTTTGGCCAATCATTTTTATAATAAGTTTATTACTTTTATGTTGCAACAATTATGAAAAAGTATATGCGTTAGGATTTTATATTACATTATAATAGGATTCTATAACACCATTTTTTTTTTCTTATAAATTCTAACCTGTAGTATTGATCATGAATCGGATCTTCGCCTGGTAGAGAGATGAGGTCGGAAGCTATACTAGTAGGTAAAGGTGATTCTTGACGATTGCCTCTCCACATACTCAGATAAAAAGCATCAAATTTATATCGAGACTCGCGATCTAAGGTACCGGCTGCACCCCACACTATTGACATGATCATGGCTGCCTGAAACCAAGCTAGCAAATACTGATCAAATGTCTTGGGATTCTCCTCGACGGCATTCTCCATTAGGAGTTGAAAAATTGATGTAGTTGACGTTGTGCGATGAATTTGTCCAGCACTTATCGTTGTCCGACATTCCTTTCTGATGAACTCTAAACAGGGATCCATTAGCCAGTGAAACAGTTCATTGATCACTTCCTCGCGATCTGCTGCCCACATAGGATTTAATTCCCGGATCCATGATTTAAAAAAAGGTCGCCAACCAAGGGCAACTGGTTCCAAGTAGATCATACCACATCGGGATATTGTAGCAGGCGATGCATGTATTAAGTCCATTGTTTCAAAGATCATTGACATACTGTCCGTCATGCGTATTACCTATTTATAATAATTTGTTTCCATTATCTTTTATTTCTCATATTTTTATAGTATGTCATAACCATTACATAATACTTCAATAGCATATTCTGGATATTGATTAAAAATAGAAAAGTATTATTATTAAACTATCAAAATTACATTAATTTTTCATTTATTTGCAATTAGAATTTACTAATAATATTGCATAAAATTTGCACGCACTCAAACCTAAATTATACTTACATAGAATACATAGCGAAATTTTTATCATTTGTTATTGATTTTTTCCTAGGTTAGTTGTAATAATAATTTTTTAAAAATCCAGAAAAATATATGTGGGATTATTTTCTGTGCACGGTCGGTAATCGATGATCGAAGATCGCGTATCGAACGTTTCGCGAAGTGTACGCGTCGACCGCTCCGATCTAGCAGTCAGTCGGAGAGAGCAAGTCGAGCAGTACAGAGCAATCCGAAATAACGAGTGATCATAGCAGATAAGACAGAATTAACGTCGCGCTAAGAGTATTCAACGAGTTATACGAGACTATTGTAAGACAGTAAGAGTTACGTTTGTCCGCGATACGAAACTATTACGAGTTACGTTCGTCCGAGATATACGAGTGATCAGAAAAGACAGAGTTAAGAGTTTATATTTGCATCGTAACTTATAACTTATATTCATTGCATCGTTTTGTCATAACTAATCCTTATAACTTGCTCAAAATAAATTATAACGCTAATTGTTCGAAATCGAACTGCTTTCGGAATTATAGCATAATTTCTCTGTAGACGCGCTCGGATTCCCTCGAATAATTCTCAAATTGCCAAGCTAAATATATTCGCGTTTCGGAGAATAGTCGCCGTGTTTCCGAGAAGTTTCGAGAGACCAAAAACAGTGTCATGCTTTTTCCGCGTGTACCGATTCTCTCCCTTTGTCTCGGGAACCTCTGAGCGAGAGGTAAACACCCGGGACAAAGGGAGAAACGTATACGAAAACAGCTGATCGGTTGTCGGCCCCGAGGACTGCTGAACAGTTTGAACTTGTCATATTACGTACGTCTCGGGGTGTCGATAGCCGATTGGCCCAGCGCAATTATCGGAGCGCGAACGGGGGTTCGGAGTGCGAGCCAAAGCTCCGGTCCTCCGCGCGCTGCTCGACATTCGTTTCCGAGAAGCATAGAGAGAAGTGAGAATTGCTATAACGCGTTAAGATTACGATTCCGTAATTTCGTATTCGACACTTTCGGTCGGTCTTCAAGCGTTTCTTTCGCTGCTTTCGGGATTAAGCTCGTGCTTCGAGTGACGGCCTTCTCCGCGCGCATTCGCCCGCGTGAATATGTAAGTTGGTCGCGATAAACTAAAGCGATAAAATAACGACATTGTAAATAGCTGTACATATCTTTCGGTTTTAATTATAGAACTTTCGTTATAAATGCTGATAAACTCTTTCAATAACCTCTAACTCTAATTTCCATCACCCATTCGCGCACACTAGTCATTTACGACTTCACAAGCATTCATTTAATCCTACATATAATAAAGTACTATAATTTTGGCTAAATATGGACAACGATAAAAATAATTTAGGGAAAAATGCAACGGGAGTAACAATAAATTATTATAATTATCAGCGCGTGTGCGAGCGAGTGATACGGGCAGTGACGGCGAGTGATGCGGCTTATAATTAGGTTCGCGACGATATTTTCAAAATGGCGAACGACAAAAGGAGAGCATGCGAAGTTGATAAATAAAGGTCCGAGTTTGTGACGGTACACGTGAATCAGGTATCGCGGCCCAATAGGACAAAATGTACCTGAACGTATAGAGTGTTGTCTTGAAAATGCTTCTTTACCGAGCTTGATGCAATAATTATTCGCTGAGTTATTCCTAAATTGAATTAAAGAATTGTCTTTTTTTTTAAATACATTTTGTCCTACTGGTTGTGATACCTGATTCCGTGCACCGTCCCAAACTTGAACCTTTGATTATCAATTTTGCATTCTCTCACTTTGTCATCCGCTATTTTGAAAAAAATAGCTAAGCATTATTGTCATTCAAATGTTCTTGAAGTAGATATTTGAAGCTTTATTTTACATTTTTAAAAATATTTTTATCTTTATTATTTACCAAGTTATGATCATTTGAAATTTGATAAATTTTTCCTACATTTTTAGTGTACCGCTTTTTTTGAGACTGACAATGAGTTTATATATATACGTATACAGGGTGTCCCATTTTAATCGATCACCCCCAAAAACTTTTTTATTTGTGGTTCTAAAAAAAAATTCTTTAGACGAAAGTTGTTTGGTTTGATGTGGGAAACATGATTCTTACGTGAGTTATGTCGTAGATGTCATCGTTTTCACGAAATTTTAAAGACGACTAATTTCTTAAATGGAACTTGTTGATTTTTTCCTTGAGATAAAAGTTATAGATATCGTTGAGACGTTTTTGAAACACTGTAATAAAGCTCTTCTTCGTTAAAGATTACCTGAGATATTTTAAATTTTGTCATGTTAAAATATGAAATATCTCGTATTTACCTTGACACTTTTGTACATAAAATAATGAAAAGAAGCGTATAATAAAATTAATTTTTACATTTGCAATTTTGCACAATTAAATACGTATACAAAATGCAATCAAATTTTTTAAAATAATTTTTTCTGTTTTTTTACAACAATCAGTTTCTTTTATTATTCTATGTATAAAAGTATCAATGTAAAGTCATCAAGAAGTGAATTTAATACTTTACGAGATATTTCATATTTTATATTAAAAATATAACAAAATTTAAAATATCTCAGGAAATCCTTAACGAAAGAGAGCTTTATTAGGTTAAGTTTACGCAACCCCCCCTGGGAGGGGGAGGGTGATACTTTATATTGTAGCGCTTGACAAGCGGAGTTGAGTGGTGGTACTCTTCATTGTTAACTCTCACCCGTTGGACCCCCAAGGGAGAAAACGTAAAATAGTTTAAAAAATAAATATTTGCACATTTAATCACCTTTTAACCTCCTACGGATTATGTGGCACCTAACCTTGAAACTGACAGCTGCGTCGGTTCCATCGACATTATTTTCGAAACCTACCGATGACGTAAAGTACGAGGGGACCAGAGAGCGACCAGAGGCAGCTCCCGATCCGAGGAGATTGAAGGAGGCCAGAGGATTCATTAGGCGAAAAAGCGGAGTAGGATGACCATGGCGACATGACCCTGAGGGACTCAGACTACCAACAAGGTACTATGTAAATAGCTTACGACGACAATAATTAACGTATGTTGTAATTTTCCGTAAAGTTTCTATTTTGATAAGCAACATTCGATATATTCTCATATTATTTAGTGGGTACATAATTATTTTGAATTACATTTTGATATTATTATTGATATTCAGCGCGCGCGTTACGTTAGATATATTAGAAATAAGTAAAAAACGCGGTCATGCGTGTATTCGAGCGCAATAGCAATATTCTAAAGGAATTTCCTAATAGTGATTATGTTTATTATTTTGAAGTATATATTAAATATTTGAGTTTATAATCATAGATTAGTATTCTGTGGGACGCAATGAGTCCAAGTATATCTTATTTTCATTGATTTAACGATTGGATCGATTTACGATATCGGAAAGTGACTTTACGAAGAAGCGATAAATTTTAAGTTTGAATGATGGATTTGAGTTATTTGTAATCCAAGGAGAAGGACTATATTTGGTTTTTTCGATTCTGACCGTTATTTCACATTTTGACACTTTGAAGTGAACTTTTGTATTACGCTTAATTATTCGATAAAATGGATGTATTTGAGTTTATTGGGACCTAAATAAGAGGCCTATATACTTGGTTTTGCGATTTTTGCGTTTTTATGAAGTTTGACATGTTTAGGCCTACTTTGTCAATTTTGGTGCGATTATGTTAAAAATGGTCTCAAACGTTTAGTTTAGTCCTAAATAAAATGCCCATATAGTTTTTGTATCAATTTTTCCATTTTTACGACTTTTTACCATTTTGAGTCGACTTTGCGAATACTTGTCGGATTGAATTAAAATAGGTCTTAAACCTTTTGTTTTATCGCAAGGAAGCGAGCCATATAGTTTTTAAGCGATTTATTGCGATATTATAGATTTTTGCAATTTTGATGAAACTTTGAAATAATCAATATTTTAATGTTTCAATCATATGTACGGGTTCGTAGAAGCTTAAGGAACGATAATATTTCATTTTGGTTTCGAATTTTGTATTATTTCACGAAATGACCATTTTGGGTCAAAACTTAAAAAAACCGTTATTTTTAGTTTTTGTCGTGCTGATTATGTTTAATAGAGTTATTAGAGATGACTTATGTCGAGAAAACTCGAAATTTTACGAAAATGGGACGTTCCATGTCAACCGGGACAGGGCCGTCTCCAAAATTCTATTGAACCGATTAAAATAGTTAAGGGCTTAAAATCTTTGTTTTTGTGTGCTTTATCAAATACAGTGTGGTACTTTTGAAAATTCAATATGGCGGTCAAAATATGGCGCTTCATATGAGTTAAAAACACAAATCATATGATTAAATTGTTGTTTCTAATGGAAAAAAGAGGATACATAGCTTGTGAGTAGATAGCACTAAGATTTGGATGTCTCTAACTGAAGATATATAGACATAAAAAAAATAAAAATGGCAGATCCAATATGGCGGACAAAAAAACAAAACTTTCACCAAAATTTATGAAATTCAGTATTTGGGGGTTTTTGAGGTCGCTGATTACAAATCCGTTTATGATTTTTCAAAATTCAAATTGGCGGATTCAATATGGCAGACAAAGAAACAAAACTTTTGCCAAAATTTATGAAAGTCAACGTTGGAAGTTATAGCAAATGTCATTGAGGTTATAGAACGGACATCGTTAACTTGTAAGATGAAATTCCAGCATTTAAATTTAAAAATTAAAAAGAATTCAAAAAAGTAAAAAAAAATTAATAAAAAATTTAAAAATAAAAAAAATAAAAAAAAAGTAATGCGGGCTTCATAACCTACATTTGAAGACAGTCTCAACTGTTAACGCAGAGAGCTTTCCAAATACTAAGTTTCACATATTTCGTCAACAATTTTGTTTTTTATCTACCGTATTTGATCCGCCAATTTGAATTTTGAAAAATCATGAACGGATTCGTAATCAGCGACCTCAAAAACCCCCAAATACTGAGTTTCATAAATTTTGGTAAAAGTTTTGTCTTTTTGTCCGTCATATTGGATCTGCCATTTTTATTTGTTTTATGTCTATATATCTTCAGTTAGAGACATCCAAATCTTAGTGCTATCTACTCACAAGCTATGTATCCTCTTTTTTCCATTAGAAACAACAATTTAATCATATGATTTGTGTCTTTAACTCATATGAAGCGCCATATTTTGACCGCCATATTGAATTTTCAAAAGTACGACACTGTATTTGATAAAGCACACAAAAACAAAGATTTTAAGCCCTTAACCATTTTAATCGGTTCAATAGAATTTTGGAGACGGCCCGGTCCCGGTTGACATGGAACGTCCCATGTGGATTTTTACCATTTTTGGTAATTTTGTGAAAAAAGGATTATTTTTAGTTTATTGCGATAGATTTGTGTTCAGGAGGTCAAAAGGAGTCTAAATATACTTCGATTATGTTATTTGAATGATTATTTCAAAAATTTACATTTTTGAGCAACTTTTGTATTTTCGAGTTTTATTGAATTTTAACACTAGATTTACTTTATTTGACGTAAAAGAAGACCAATAAACTTTCTTGCATCGAAAAATATGCATTTTTACATATTTTGACAAATTTTGCGAAAAAGTTAAATATCGAGAAATATGAGTTAAATTTAGCATAGGAGTGAATAATTGAGCATGAGGAATGTGAATCCGTTGCGACATATGCGAATTTTACGCGTAGGAAGATTTTTATTAGTGTAGGTCAGTAACATCGATTTTAGAACCACGCGTGTTAAATTGTTTTTGACGATAGATTCATTAATGAGGGATCAGATGGAACATATTGGTGTTGTTTTAGAAACGTTTACCGCGTTTAATAAGATTTTGATGCGGAAACCTGAAAAGGGAAAATATCCGTTATTTTAATATTACAAAGTGATATTCGTGCTTAAGTTGATTAAATATACTTACCTGATGAGTCCTGTGAAGTCCGGATGGATGGGATGCGTACCTGAAAAAGAAAAAGAGATTATTATTGTGAACATGTAAATTATAGAATAAATGAATATGCGATATTTGAATATAGAATTATGTGTAATGAGCAGAGATAACCGCGAAAACATTGTAAAGAGTGAAAAGACTGAATTAATATTGCGTATTAAGCGGATATGCATTGAGATTTGTATTTACGGGATTCATTATTATTTTTCATATTTCATTGCATTTTATAGGAAGGAAAAATAAAGCGTGTGAGAACATGTAGTTGCATTTCTAAAAATTTAATTAATCTTAAAAGCATTATAGTTTGATGTAGTTGCATCAGAAAAGAGAAAGTTGTAATTTGATACGCTTGTTCGCGTCGTTGGAAATTCAGTTGAGTATGATAAAGAGAGACAGCTACATGTTGGAGTGAGAGAGCGATATGGCGTGATCGCCAGATGTGCGTGTCGCGCAGAAGCGAGCGGTAGTGAGGAGACGAGCCCGAGCGACCGTTCGTGGTTTTTCCTCGGCTAGCAGTCGGAGCGTACGGACGTGTTTAAGAGGTCTTTCCTCGCTGAGCAGTCGAAGCGTGCGGACGTGTTTCGATATCGTAGACGGAACTTGGAAAGATTAAGTTACGCGAACCGTTACGCGACTCGAGGATCGGTACCCGGGTAACGCCGTTACTAGTTTTGGACACGTTTTGTTCATCTTTCATGTACGAGTGTACAATAAATATTTATTTGTTATTGTTAAATCAATGCAAAGAATAATACTCATTTCAATATTCTATCCTGCGTTACGAACGATTGTTTCGCGAATCGAGAGCGAGTGCGCGGCATTGCACAGAGACTTTGTCGGGACGACGCATGAAGCTAAGTAGCGAGCGATTGAAAAATACACATCCACGACAGGAAGGAAGCCACGTCTCACACGAGTCACGTTGGCTAAACACGTTCTACGTTCGAGCGTTAAACGTAGTGGCGACCGTATTATTCAACTCAAAGTGAGTAAATAGTTCATCTCAGATCATAAGTTCGGTCACAACCTAACCTAACCTTGCAACCGCACGCTTCGGCGGACCCGCCGAGGTCACCGCGCATAGTGCTGGAGCGCCTCGAGGTTCCGATCGATACGTCGGGGGCGCGGGATGCGCCAACCGACGCGCCAGCAGTGCCCGAAGAGAAACCGCACGATATGCCGGAGATACCGACCGGCACGCCCGAGGCAACGGTAGCAGCGCCAGAGGAGCCGGCAGGTGTCGCAGAGGGCCCGATGCAGCAGCCCTCAGACGACTTTCAGAGTCCCAGCAGCGGCGAGGGCTCTGACGGTCAGGACTAATCCCTAGTGGGGGGATGCGTTAAGGCACCAGAAGCCGATTATGACGACGCGGCAAGGATTATTTAGGTTATGGTTTTAATGGCCGCGATTAACGACAATTTTACTTTTCGTTTTACATAGTTGATAAGACAATCATGGTGGAGGGTTTAAATATAGGCGCTCTTATGGCACACATGGGTTACTAGATTTAAGTTAGGAAGCGTTGCGAGCCCATAAGGCCGAATACAGTTCATTAACCGTGCCGATCCAAGGATTTTAGTTGTTTTTGATTCATGCGGGTATATAATTAGTTTGAGTTCACGGCGCGCGCGGATCGGAATAGCATGACGCGCGAAAAGCATGAATCGCAAGAATCTCCAGGATAGGAGAGTACTAAGTGAAACAGCGTGACTCGGAACACATGCCTGTGAAGTCGGCATCGATGTAGCGCTACGGGGCCAGGAGTTCGCGGCACCGGCACTTTCGTCGGAAATTCAGGTCATATTCGTGCTCAGCGACACCTGGGACACACGCCTATATGGTCGGCGTCAAAGTCGAACGCAGGGGCCAGGAGTTTGCGGCACCAACATCGTCTGCGAGAATTCTCGGTGGAATGGTGATTCCTGTCACGGGAGAAACCCATCTATATGGTCGGCGTCAAGGTTAGACGCAGGGGCCAGGAGTTCGCGGCACCGACGTCATCCACAGGAACAACTGGTGGAAACGAGGTCGGAGGGGCCAGGACGACGCGAATATCGGGTCGGCGTCAATGTCAGACGCGAGGGCCAGGAGTTCGTGGCACCGACGTCATCTACAGGGACAACCGGTAGAGACGAAGTCGGAGGGGCCTGGAGGACTCAGAGATCAGGTCGGCGTCCACGGCAGACGAAGGGGCCAGGAGTTGGCGACCCAGACATCTTCTCCGAGGATAATCGGCGAAGAAGGATCCAGACCAACCCAGGAAACATCACCAGAGGGTCGGCGTCGTTGGCGGACAGGTGCGAAGATACACGAACTGGGAAAACGACCAGAAACAGAATGGAAAGCATCTCCGAGGAGGTGCGCACGGGTCGGCGTCAACGCCCGCATGAGGTGAGGGAAGGAGTCAACCTGGGGCATCCGCGCCAAGAGGTGAAGGAGAAAAACGTCGCAAAACCGCTGGAAAATTCCACGCGAAGAACCTTCTGGAACAAACCACGAGAGCAGTGCGTGATCGGCGGAACACAAACAGGCAGGAATGCGTATAAAAACCGCGCAAACACAGTGGCCTGATCGGAGAGTAAGAAAGAAGGGGAAGCGCGCGGCATAGTGGGGAGCAAAATCGAGCAAGAATACTCGAGGCAGTCTCTCGAGCACGGCGGTAGAGTACACACGTTTTCTGTACTTAGTATTATACAATCGGAAATCCCGCGACACGCGGCGGTCTTTCGAATACGACGGTAACGGGAATTCGTTTTCTACACATCGTGCAATACAATCGGGAACTCCCGCGAAACGATACGCGTCAAGCTCGTTAAACAAGAACGAGAGGTACTTAGATACCGTGACGAATAGTGTGTTTGCCGTTAGGCGTAGGGCACTCGCGTGCGATTCAACATCTGTAAAAACCATTGTAAATCCCAACTGACGATCTGAAATAAAAAAATCGTTAATATTGTAACAAAGTCTCAGGATTGTTAAACATATTTACTTTTTACTTTCCTTGTCCATCGGCGTCGATCCATCGTTGTCCAGCGTTGACCCGGTATGTGGTAAGGCGAGGATCCAGGAAGTCAGCAGCGGCGATGATCCATCCGGGAAAGGAACCTGAAAAGAAGGAGAGTCATTAGTATTGTTTCTAATCGAGACGAACAAATCGCGAAACCTTCTCGGTAGATAAAGGTCAAACCGAGTGGCGACCGTTAGATAGGATGATAGTCAGCGTGAATCGCGCCTCCAGGTAGCATTGTTCGGTTACAACCTAACCTCGTTTCGCGCGAAAAGTGTATGCGTTGAGGCAGTAGGTTCCGCCCCCCTGCGAGTGGCTCCACTATTTTTAAACTAGACACATAGTGTGCCTTACAAAGCACAAGCGTGAACCAGGTTAGGTTGTAACCGGACACGGCTATGTGACGGCTCAGATTCACGAAATATACGAAATTAATGATTGGTCGCCACTCGGTTTAACTCTATATCTACCGAGAAGGTTTGTTCTTCGTCCCTTATCAGAATTCGAGAATCGTATTAACCATCTTTTGTTTCAGGTTCCTGTCTTCGATGGTTCGCCGCTGGACAACGATGGACTACCAACGACGTGACCTTGGATCGCCGCTGGACAACGATAGATCGTCAACGATGGAGTGGATCGCCGCCAGACCACGGTTCGCCGATATCGAAGGATCAGGTAGGTACGTCTTCACTAATTCGAGACATTTTTGTTCAATGTAATTTGTTCATTGTAAATCGATTTACAATACTGATTTAATTTCAGGATGGCCGTACAATTCAGTGACCGATCCCGGATTATTCGCTTTACAATATCTGTTTCGCGCACTGCGTTCTTCGCACGTAAGATGTATCCCGCTATAGTATCGCGGACGGTAGCGTTATACGCGGCTAAGTGCCCAATTGTTTTCAGAGGTGTCTTTCGATACGTCTGTACGCGCGTACCTCTGTCAAGCGACTGCCTTGAGTCCCACTCTTCGCTCAGTCTCGCTCATTCGTCGCGCTTCCCCCCCCCCCCCCCCCATGACTCGCTCTCGAACTTGTTTACGACTCCGAGTACGCATTCCTACGTGTTTACTACTTTCGGGTCTTCGCGACGGCGGTTTTTGCCCGCATTCCGATCTGTTTACTTTGCTCGTGTTTATCTACGGAAATTTCCGCTCGCTGTCGGTCGAATGTTTTCGAATCTATCCTTATTGTTATGTATTTACATGATTCGATTCCTGACGCTATAGATTTCCAACTTTCATAGATCGAATGTTCCCGACGCTAATATTGTCGTTGTATTTGACACGCTCCGAACTTTATCGCTCTATCGCTCTCTCTCTCTCTCTCTCTCTCTCTCTCTCTCTCTCTCTCTCTCTCTCTCTCTCTCTCTCTCTCTCTCTCATCACGCTTTTGACTTTACAATATCGCGTCAGATTGATACCTCGTCGTTTATTTACAAATTGTCGACGGTCGTTACCTCCGGGTGGTCGTCCGTCGGTCGTTACCTCCGGGATGTTGGCGGTCGTTACCTCCCGGATTTTGGGGGTCGTTACCTCCTGGATTTTGGCGGTCGTCACTTCCGGGCTGTTTGTCAGTCGTTACCTCCGGAATGGCGGTCGTTACCTCCGGATCGAAATTTTCAATCTCGGTCCTCACTCCTTTGCATTTTGACTCTCTGGGGCGTCCTTTGTCGGATTCCGCTCCCAGATTTCGCCTCTGTCCCCCGGCTCCATATTTCCCGGACCCGTTGTCGGCCGTCGACGGGAATGCCTGGCATGGACGTCGGCATCCCCTGGGTTGATTCCTATCGCGACTCCCTGACGAAGTTGTCGGGTTCGCGTTTTCGCGGGCCCCGGTGCGGGCCTTGACGCCGACCTACGCGCGACGCGTATTAGGTTGTCCTGTTACGTTTTACACTCAGACTTCTCGAAAAAGTCGTCGGGTTCGCGTTTTCGCGGGCCCCCATCTTATCCGCGATCGCTGACTGGCGTTGGGCGTTTCCCAATTCCTGGAGATAACTTGCGGCTCTTACATTATGTGAAACTAAAATATTTCTTCTCGCCTCTTACGCCATTGAATAATAATACTTACAGAACTTAAATGAAATATTCAAGCGATTCTAATAACTTAAATAACTTATCGCAAGAGCCTATGAATGATACTAAACTAAACTTTCTGTATATTTTATGAATTGGGCGAGTTCGGCACTTAACCTAGTCTAATTATTGTATATAAGCTACCCATCACCGATTTATATTTAATGCGCGTACATCTATATAAAAGGAAAACTTAACCTATGACCGACCGCGGTGTCTTAAATAAAATTAACTGTCCTCTCGGTGCGCAATTCTAAACTTAAAGTCCATTTTTCTTCGCAGTCGTGATCTCCGGTCTACTTTGTCGGCTCCTCCGACTGGTCGCTGTCGCCGCTGTGGCTAAGGAAAGGCTCGCTCTCGTATTCGAGGACGGCATCGGTTGTCTGCACCCTCTCCAAGATGATCCGTGGCTCTGTCATCGGTAGTCTCGGCTGCGTCGTCTCCTCGGTGGGCTGCGGTGAAGGGTGCGGCTGCAAGGTTAGGTTAGGCTAGGTGCCACATAATCCGTAGGGGGTTAAAAGGTGATTAAATGTGCAAATATCTATTTTTTAGACTATTTTACGTTTTCCCTCTTGGGAGTCCAACGGGTGAGAGTTAACAAGGAAGAGTACTACCACTCAACTCCTCTTGTCAAGCGCTACTATATATGGTATCACACCCCCTCTCCCAAGGGGGGGTTTGCGTAACCCTAACCAAAGAGAGATCTTTGAAATGTATTTCATTAAAAAACATAAGTGTACTGTTAATATGCGAAAAGATACTAAGAATTTATCTGCCCTATACCTATGAACGTGTTATCAATTTTACATAGTTTATGCCTCTGATTTGGTTTGTTTTTTCGTGATTTTCGGAACACGACTTATGTTGTTATTTAAATGTCACTATGCTTGTCATTTCTCATTATTGTGACTTTGACCATGCCTTTCTTCGGACATATTGAACACGATCTCCGACTATTTCATTTTTATATTTACACCTTTACTTTTTGTTATTTGACGCGCAAAATCATGTAAGTTTCATTCTCAGTTTCAATTTTTATTTATCTATTTCTTTTTATTTTTTAAAATTTTTAGTCATTGTCATTGCTCACTTGATCTACTCCCGTTCTCATTTTCTAGCTTATGTATATACGTACGATGGTGCTAGGTATCAGCGTCTTTCGACGATGATGGTTTTTGCGTGTGTTGCTGCTGTATAGAAATTCATTTGATAAGGACCTGATGTAGGTCGAAACGTTGTGATTAATAAATCAATTATGGCCAATCTAGATATTTTGTCACCTGAGGCAACATTAGTAATTGGCGCCCCCCTTCCACACATAAACACAAGCATTAGATGTTAATGGGTTAGACCAGTGTGAAATTTTCAAAAAATCGAATTTTTTTATTGGCTTAAAAAATCCTTTGAACCCTCTAGAGTAAGGAACAAAAGGTCTCATACCCGCCCGAAGTCGTTTTCATTGAAATTTCGAGCTATTACTCAAGCGCTCCGAAATGCTCCGAAACGCGTACCTGCGATAAATTGTTACCTGCTCGGCGGGTTCAGTATAATGACTTACCATTCAATAAAAGCAGCGAAAATTTACTACAGCATAGGAGGGTTTACGCAAAATAACAATGAAAGTCTCAACGCTCTCATATGGTCGTTTGCTCCAAAGCGAGTGTTCAGCGGCGCAAAGACGGTAGAAATTGCATCATATTTGGCAGCGAGCATTTTCAACGAAGGTTACGAGAGTCTTCTAAAAATGATGCACATTATGAATATAATAATTGGACCAAATGCCGTTGCATTGTGCATAGAGGTGGATGACACCAGGATTTCAATTGCCGACGCGCGATTATTCGAGGCTTCAAAAGAGGGAAGAGTCGAAAGAAGAGCGATGAGATCGGCTCTTGAAGAAGATTTTTATGAAGAGGAAGGTCCCCTTTATGAGGCAGGAATGGCAGATTAAGGGTAAGAAGCTTAAATACATTTTTTCACTGAAAAAACTAGTACCAAAACTTTAAACGCGTTTTTCTCAAAACTATGTTTTTCAAAACGGTGTACACGATATCTCGAGATATAATTAACGAATCGACTTGAACTTTGATACACTTAATCTAAGGACTAGTGTCTTTCGGTTGACGGACAATTTTGTCAATATTATGTTTTGTTCAATAATTATTATTAATAATAATAACATGTAATTTGAGCCCAAAAATTGCAGTCAAAAATTCAGGAATTTTTTTCTCGTCGCCAAAAATGAAAAAAAATAAAATGCTCCGTCAACCGAAAGCCAATACAATATAGATAATGAGCATATTTTTTATTTTTGTTTCAGACGACTGGTTTTCGCGAAATCATGTACACCATCCGACCATGCGTGAAAATCATAGGGATGCGCGAAGCGGCTTAACTCGACGAGTTTTATATTTTTTTGGACAACAAAATTTTGACACGTTCTTCAATGTGTATAAAAGATAATAAAAAAAAAATTACTGGTGTTTCATAAATATTTTGTTAGAAATTAATTCCTGAAAATTACCCTGAAAAAACGCCCGTCACACTGGTCTAACCCCTTAAACATATCTGATACTTTGGAACTGGGAAAGTAATTAATATCAGAATATACAGTCACTAAATAACATAAAATAAAAACCTTTATTTGTTATTTTAAAACAAATAGTTACTAAATAGCAAATACTTTAAACTAAATAGCACAAAAAAATATTGCATTCCTTACATTTAAAATACAAATCCGTATTTACTCTTATAAAATTTAAAATAATATTTAAATAACTTGCATAACATAAGAGGTATTGCATAATTATAGTTTAATTTTTCTTGCTTTCAATGAGGCAAAATCATTAATAATTGTTTCAAAATCAACTTGACTAATTATTTCCTGTTCTATTGATAAAATTGCCATGTTAGATAACTTTTCTTGGCCAAGTGAAGATCTTAAATAGGTTTTAATTAACTTTAGCTTGCTAAAGCTTCTTTCACCAGAAGCTACAGTGACATGGAATTGTTAAAAAAATTCTTAAGGGAACTTCTAAATTCGGATAAGACTGCACCAAGTCATATTCATGAATGGTCTGTAATAAGTCTAAACTTGTTGCTTCTTTAATATCTGGAATAATAGTGATTGCATGATTTTTAAAGCTACATATTTCTGAAGAAAACTCAACAGCATTCATGTCAATTGAATATTTAAGAGCTAAATCAGAAGCTGCTTTTTTTAAATCTTCTGTATTCATTGACATTAATTTTTCTCCAGTCAAGAATTGAAAATCCGAAGATATTTCATTCAACTTTTCACTTCTCCATTTTAATTGTGAAACCATGACATCTATTACTTCTTTTATTTCTAGGTTGAACACGTATTTATCTGAAAATGTACAGCTCTCTTTATTTGATTCTTCCAAATCTAATCTCTTTACTTTTTGTCTTCTCTTGTCTCTAAACTCTGCTGGAATATTCATCTCAGAAGCTAACTTTTCACAATTTATAAATGTATTTTCGACTATGTTTTCTCTCATCTCAAGTGAATTAAGAGATAAACCTTGTATTAAACTTGCAGCTTTATGTATGACAATTGTTTTTGATTGCAAGGCTTTATTTATCTTATCAACTTCTTGCAAAATTGTATTCCAGGCGGTTAAAAACATAAAAACTTAAAATTTATTTGTTTTAATATACTGGTAATTTCTGCATATGATGTTGACTTGTTATTTAGTGACATTTCTTTTAATAATTGATACACTTTTATTATTTGACGTTCTAATGCTTTTACAGCATTTGCTCTTGATGCCCATCTCGTATCTGTATGGCTTTTTAAAGTTGTTTTTAGAACAGTCATCAACGCATCCCATCTACTTGTCGAATTCACAAAAAAAGTGTAAACTTTTTGTACAACGCCAAAAAAAGTTATCATGTTAGCATTTGTTGAGGCAGCATTTTTGCAAACTAAATTAAGGCTGTGAGCTGCACACGGAATGTATTTAGCATGCTCATTTCTTTGGGAGATGATGGCCTGCACACCTTTGTACACTCCTGCCATATTAGCCCCATTATCGTACCCTTGGCCTCTAACATTTTCAATACTCAGACCATCTTTTTGTAATCTATTTACTATTTCGTCGGCTAAACCACTACCAGTTTTTTCCTTCGTTTCAATAAAATCTATAAAACTCTCTTCAATAGTAATTCTTCCATTTTTTATATAAACGTATCTAATAATTTGACACATTTGTTCGCGATGTGATACATCAGGTGTACAATCAAATAATAAAGAAAAATATTTAGCTTCTTTGATCCTTGAAAGAATTTTACATCGAACACGATTACCTAATAGCAAAATAAATTCGTCTTGTATAGTTTTAGATAAATATGAAACAGATCCTTTTTTATGATTACTTATGTGATCTGCAATAACACTATGATAATGACTTATTAACTCAACTAAGTTTAAGAAAATTCCCGCATTTGAACTACCAATAGTTTCGTTTGTTCCTCTCAGTGGTAAGTTATTTTTTGCACAAAATAGAATTACGTCCAGCACTACACGCAGTATGTTTCGCCATTTTTCTTTTTTTGATTGTATTGCTTTTTGCAGTGAGTCGTCTATAAAACTGCCACCCTTAATTCTCTTCTCTAAACATTTCCATTGAAGATAAGCATCACGATGGACCATAGAATTTTCGTGATCACAAATTCGATTTAGATTCTTCCAATCTTTAAAACCTTTTCGTGGATTACAAATCGTTGATTCTGTTTTAGTTTTACTAAAGAGAATACATGGAAAACAGAAGAGTGATAACGATGTTTTTGAATATATAAGCCAGTTACGATTTATTACTTCTCCATTGGAACACTTTTTTAAAAACCATTCTTTGGAAAATTTTCTGCCATCTTCTAAAGCAGATTCTCTAAAGTCGGCATTTTTTCCCGGTCCATGTTCTACTAAGAAAAATCTTATCTTATCTGAAATTAATGGCCAAGATGGTGGATTATTTAAATTGATAGCCTGAGCCTCTTCCTCTTTTTTCTTGTTCTCAAGTACTTGTATTGACTCAGTTTCAATTAAATTGCTGACAGTGATTTCTGAGACTTCACCCACTTCTTCTAAATCTGTAGTGTCTGTCGGAGCATTAGTTGCTGCATCACTTGAAGTACCATATTTATCTAACCAATTATGCAACGAAATTGCACAAGTTTGATTTCCTTCATCTCTCAATCTTTTCCTTTTTCTACATTCAGCACCACTGGGTTTTTTTGAAGCCATCTGTAAATTTTCCCTATGTGATCAGATTATGCATAGTTAAGATATAAAAATATTTCATATAAATCTGCCAAATCAAAAATATCACTAAATGTTTATATTGTTTATAAATATGCATTAACCTCTTTGGTACACAAGTTGCTGCTACATTCGTACCTACCTCGGACAAAAACTAAATTGAACCTAAATTGAACAATTTTTAGAAAAATGATATATTTCGTCCTCCGTCTAACGAGAGAATATACCTCCGTCTGTGCATAGGCGGGCAAAGTGGAGAGAGCTTGGCGCGCTACTTATTCAACTTACTGTTAGTTCTCGTGACTATCACTCCGTAAGGGTGTGAGGGCGCTACTGGCTGCAAACTACTAGAAAGAACAATAGGAGTTGCCTTGTTGGTAAAGCGTGACACCAGGCGCAGGCTTTGTCATACCGACCGTTCTTTATTCTTAAAATATTATGACCGCTGGGTCAGAGTTTGCCGTATTTACGGTAGAAGTCAGAAGTCACCCTTATGGAAAAATACACTCAACTTTTGGTGTTAACCGTTAAAAAAACACCGAAGAAAAACCCTTAAAGTTGGGTGTGATTTCGGACCGCCAATTGAAGGTTAACCATCATTTGAAGGTTAACCTTCAATTGGTGATCCAAAAATCACACCCAATTTTAAGGGTTTTTCTTTGGTGTTTTTTTAACGGTTAAACACCAACAGTTGAGTGTATTTTTCCGTAAGGGTACAGCGCGGTCACCCATCCGAGTCAGTACCGCACCTAACATTGCTTGACATCGATGATCTAACGGACTAGTGGCGATCCTTTGATTCTGACGCTTCCTTGTTGTATTGATAATAACTGGTAAATATTAAAAATAATAATGCAATTACAATTAATGTACAATAATTATTAATATAAAATTCGTATATTTAACATAATATAATAATAATATAATAACGTTAACAGCATGCATGAGAACGCCTAAAGACGCTACCTGACAAAATAAAGAATTTATTTAATAAATTGAAAAATAATTAAGAATCAAATTTAAAGAAACATAAATCTAAAAAAAAAATCTATTCTTTATGTATGTGTGTGCATATATGTTCACGGAGTAAATTATAGTACTATATTATCAATACTCAATTAATAATAATAATAAGGGCCGTCAATTGACACTTAATGAAGATTAACACAATAACATTTAAAACGACACCTAACGATAAAGGGATGGCGACACTGATTAAATCGACATAGAACATAAAAGGTTAACACCCTGTTAACACCAAACCAACATCCAACGATGAGGATCAATCTCCAACCTACACTAAACATTAAGGCTTAATCCCCAACCTACACTTATCATTGAGAATAAACTCCCAATATACACTCATCATTGAGGATTAAACCCACAACTTACCTAAACCTTAATGGTCAACACTCAATCTACACCTAAATTTAAGAGTTGACACTTAACTTTGATGGCAAACACTAAACTTACGCCCAAATTTGAGTGTCAACTCGCGTAAGTTTAGTGTTAACACTTAACTTTGGGTGTTAACCATCGAAGTTGAGTGTACTTTTTCATAAGGGCAGACGTCAGACGGTACTGAGACTACTAAGTGAGTAGCGCGCCACGCTCTCTCCACTTCGCCCGCCTATGTATAGACGGAGGACGGAGGTATATCTCTCGTTGGACGGAGGAATTTTCGCGCCCCCCCCCCCCCCTACGTCTTTCGCCCGAGGCGAGTGCCTCACTCGCCTCACCCTCGATCCGGCACTGACCAGTTGCGTTGTTTTTAAATAATTTTGAAATGTTTTTCGATATATATAAAAATAATAATAATACTCAATAACAATAGGTATAATAAAAAAATTTAAATATCATGACAAATACAATATTTTCATATGCATTTCAATATGTTCATTACCTAGTTCTTTGCATCAAATATTTTATTATTGTATTAATAGCCCAGTCAAAATAGGTCCGATTTAAGCATTTGACAGAAATAATTTCAAAAGTTTTGAAACTTATAAGAGATGTTTGTTTAAGCTTACTAATAAACGTCTAAAAAATCCTGATAAATTGGAAGTAAGTGTTCGCCATCTTGAAAAATAGGTGCACTTTTTTAGTTTCTTGCATATATCTCGTAAAATATTGACTTTATTAAAAAAATAGTTATTATCAAAATGAAAGCTTATTACCTTGTCTACAAAAAAAGTAATATTCAATTTTTTTATAACTATAATAGTTTTCGAGAAAATGAGCTGCGAATGTCGCGTAAGTAGCTAGTGAGGTCCAAATAGTTTTTATATTATACACGAAAACCCTTATTTTTTATTGTACCATCTGTTTCTACTAATTAATTTGAACAATTTTTATCAGATAAAAATTGAAGTGTTGCAAGGGGAATATAATATTCGTTTGACCTTAGATATAGGCGTTAAGATCATGTAAAGATCACTTTTAATTTTTCTCATGAAAAAGTATATTTTTGAGACCAAATCAAGTCAAAATGTCCTGTTCCTGCTGAAGAAGCTCGATTAAAACCATTAGAAAATCCTATTCGGTCTAATAAGATTAAATTGTGTTTTTGAACCTGCATTTATTTTGTTTAATTGCTGTATAAATCATGCACATATAAATAATTCAATAAATAGGTAAATAATAAAATGGATAAATAAATAAATAAGTATATATAGGAGGCAGAGAGAGGGGGTAGGCCGGAGCGATCGGTGGTTCGGAGTGTTGGTGGAGAAAGTAAAGAGTAAAGGAAATAAGGGCAGAGAAAATGGAGCAGCGGGGTGGAACTGGTGGAGGGAGCTGGGAGGAGGCTGTGGCGAGAGGGACGGCGGACCTAGGGGAGGAACAGAGATGGAGGGAGACAGAGGAGGTGGAGAAGGAAAGGGAGGGGTTAATAGGCAGGGAGGAAAAGGAAAGGGGAGAGCAAGGGCAACCAGGGGGAGGGGAGGAGAGAAGAAAGGGAGAAGGAAAGGGGCAGGGATCCTGGACAGGGTGAAGGATGGAGGCAAGTGAAGATGAGAGGATAGGTAACGGAGAGGGCGGGAGGCAAGGAGAAAGGGGAAGGGCCACAGAAGGCTAGAGAGAAGAGAGAAGGAAAAGAGCGAGAAGACAAGGGGCTAAAGGAGAGGGTAAAGAAGCTGGAGGAGGAGAGGGAGCAAAGAGAGAGAAGAAAGAGGAATGTGGTCTGGAGGGGGCTGGACGGGAGAGACGCAGAAGAAAGGAGGGGTATGATGGAAAGGGTGGCAGAGAAGGTGCTGGGTAGAGTGCCGAGGATTAGAAGGGTCTGGGAAAGAAGAGGGGAGGGAGGGAGAGAGGTGGTGATAGTGGAGATGGAGGATGAGAGGGAGAGAGCGGAGCTGTTGGGAAGGTATGGGGTATTTAGGCAGAGGTGGGGGATAGGTGTGGACGAGGACCTGTCTATGGAGAAGAGGAAGGCGAGGTGGAGGTTGCTGGAGAAGGCAAGGGAAGAGAGGGACAGAGGAAGAAGAACGCGGGTGGAAAATAGGAGAATCTGGGTGGATGGAAGGGAGATTGAGTGGAACGAAGACAAAGAGAAATGGGAGGAGAAATAAGGGAAGGAGATTCGGTGATCGAGGAAGAGGGGAAAGGGGAAGGGAGCGAAGAAGAAGGGAGGAGGTCTGTCACGCGAGGAAAGAGCGGATGACGACAGAGAGTGGAGATGGAGCGAGGAGATGAAGGAATGAAGGATGAGATAGGATGGAAAAAAGCGGGGAAGGGGGCAGCTGAGAAAGAAAGGGAAAGGGATAGAGGGCGAGGAGGGGAGGGAGGGAAAAAGAGTGTAAAGGGCCGTAATGGTCAGGTCGGGTGAGAAAGGATGTATGTGTGTAAAGGGTTGGGTACGTTCCTGAAAAACGCCGTTTATATTATGCATGTAATGTATGTGGATAAGTGAGGTGGAGTTGTATATTGTAAGAGGTTTGGGATTGTTCCTCGAGAAAAACGCCTTTCAAACCTTGAGGGGACGAAATAAAGTCTATTTAATCTGATCTAATCTAATCTAAATAATTATATATAGATGTATGTAAGGGAGACCGGGGCGAAGTCGTCACTATTTTTTCGGTGCCGATTTTTAACAACAAAACAAATAATTTTAGTAAAATGTGGTATACCGTTGTAAAGAGTGAACACTTGGCTAAAAAATTTATAAGGAAATTTTTGGTCTACGTCGCTTTGTTGAACTGGTATATAGTGAAAACGACAAAGATGCAAAAATTGAAATGTTAAAATTGCCGGGGCGGAGTCGTCACTCCATTCTTGGACTAAATTTTAAATGAAAATTCATATTTCCGATTATGGAAAATGATAGGATACATTTTATTAATCATTTTTTAATAGAAAAATGGAAATATTAATTAAAAACACGATGGCGGAAAATAATTACAAGAAAAGCGCACACACTTATGTGCCCTACGGTCGCACGAAACGCACTGTTTCTCGTCAACTCTATTCTGTCATCTCTGAGCACACGCAGCACATATTGCCCAAGTCCTCGCCGGAATCCGACCACTGCTGCTTCTTTAACTTTGATTTTCGCCCGAAGCCTCCATATGGCTTGGTGACGACTTTGCCCCGGACACAGATTTTAAGTTTGATCGCTCATGAAATATTAGAAATCAACGAAAATAAAAAAATTTCACTGGATTCGTATTCAGCATGCATTACTCTTCAGAATCACTTATTTCGAGATTCGGAGAGAAAATAATGTTTAAAATATTTAAAATTTTTGACGCGCAAAAAATTTTACTTTTAACCTCCGAAAACACGTTTGCCTTAATGAAAATCACAACATGGCATATAATCTCACTAAACTCCGTTGGTCACATGGGCACCATAAGTAGTGTTTACAATATTAATGGCGAATTCACACAACATACAAATTTCGAGATAATTGACAATTGTAGTAACGACTCCGCCCCAGTTTCCCCTATATATAAATAAATGTATGTATACATAATTAAATTAATTACTTCGCCAGATGTAAGGCAGAGCTTTTTGTTATCGTCGAGCACTGTATTCAGACTTTCAATCCATATGGCATCTATTGGCCCATCAAAGATAATCCATTTCCTTTCAAATAAGTCATCTGAAGAAAACCGACGAAAAGCGGAGGCGCAGACTCCATCAGTCCATTCGGACGATACTGGGTCGAAATAACCAAATAATTGATTCAGAGTGATGGCCTTGGGATTGAGGACAAAGCATTTAGTCGTCGAGCCATTCTCGTCTCCCCGATTGTGCATCAATGTCAAAGCATCAGCCAAAGTACGAAGAACAGCTGTTTTTCCACCAAACGGTTCTCCAACCAACATATTTAACATTTTCATTACTAAATTTGTATATGTAATTTGTATATAAATTTGCAAGCATGTATAAACCATTTTACTTAATTTATCTATCTAAAATATTTTTAGTATTAAATAATAAAATACATGAAAAATTGCTATGAAAGAAATTCTAAAAAGATTGAGATTACTAATGCAAAAAGGATTAATATGTTATAAATTGTTTAAATAGTTTTTGGCTTTAGTTCTAAATTAATAAAATATTATATAAAGTATGCAAATTAGGAATTTGCACATTGCTTTCTCACCATTTTTAAGTGCGCAAATTAGGAATTTGCACATTGCTTTATTTCGCTCATAAAGCTTCCTCTTATGAGGAAGCTTGTATTTTATTTGTTGTATAATTATTAGTATTTATTAGTTTGGCTTCCTCATAGAGAAAGCTTTATGAGCGAAATAAAATAGGAGCAATGATAGCGATCTGTAATGATAAGGAAGCAATGTGCAAGTTTCTAATTTGCACACTTTTTTAAATTTTAAATTTAACCTTTCTATGAATTGAAAAAGGGTCAGCTTACAATTAGTAGGGGTTTTACAATTGACGCCATGTCAAATCGATGTTGACTTTGGCAGTTCAGGCTACATAGTCCATATATGGACTAAGCATGGACCTTTGATCGCGTATAAAGCTGGGTCTAATCAACCAAATCTTAAAGTATTATATATAAAATAGAGGTAGAAAAGACTGGAAAATATAATAAAATTAGAGCTGTCACAGAAATTTTTTCAAAAAATTCAAAGTTTTATAAAAAATAAACCCCTTTACCGATCACTGCCAAATTCAATACCGACTTTCTTTTAATAATACTCTACATTTAAAAAAAAAATTGAGCTCGATATCTCGAAATTTACGGGAGTTATCAAATCCGTCAATACACAGACACACACACACACACACACATACACGCGCGCGCGCGCGCGGACATTTTTTTAATGCAATTTTTTGACGTTTTAGAACACTCTGAACATATTGACATCAAAAACTCAAAAAACTATTTTTTCTATGATTTTCTACCCCTATTTCATATATAATTCTTTTATATTTGGTTGATTAAGACCCAACTTTATACGCAATCAAAGGTTCATATACAAAATTTACGAAAACAAAGCTTCCTATGAAGCAATATTGTTTATATTATGAAAAAATATTATACAAGTAAAACATTTTACATCAAGACATAGAAAACATTTAAAGTGAGTCATAGGGAGAGTCATCGCGGGAAGGGGGGAGGGTTATTAGGGTATCGACGAGCGCTTATGTAGGTGCGAGGATCGATGATCAATGTAAATACTTGACCAAAAATTTTAGACGATTCAATCGTCGCGGTCTCCTCATTTTTCTTTCTAGGAAAAGCCGTTTATCAGGGTTTTGGCGAGCGTGTCGAGACTGTTTCATAGCGCCATTTGGTTATGGCGTCGCGTGTTACAAAGGCGAGCCTGACGACAGAATTTATAAACGAATATCATCTCGCACTGCAGCTGCGAGCATCGATGATCAACGTAAATACTTGACCAAAAATTTTAGACGATTCAACCGTCACGGTCTCCTCTTCATTTTTTTTCTAGGAAGTGCCATTTATCGGCTCGCGTCTTCTCGTTCGCGTTCTCTCTCGCTCGCGTCTTTTCGTTCGCGTTCTCTCTCGCTCGCGTCTACTTGTTCGCGTTCTCTCTCGTTCGCGTCTACTCGTTCGCGTTCTCTCTCGCTCGCGTTTTCTTGTTCGCGTTCTCTCTCGCTCGCATCTTTTCGTTCGCGTTCTCTGTCGCTCGCGTCTTCTCGTTCGCGTTCTCTCTCGCTCGCGTTTTCTCTCTCTCTCACTCTCATTCCACTTCGCGTTCACTTTCCTTTATAATAAATAATTGGAACTGAAAGATAATAAATTTAAACTTTTTATCATATAAACATTAATTTATTTATTATGTGTCGCATCGTATACAATATTATCTAAAGCATAAGCTAATAATTCGCAATCAATAATCGAATTTTTATCAAAAACGTTGCACAAGATTCTAGCTGCGTCACATTTATCGGTTATACAATTTCTTTGTAAAGTGGTTACAAATTGATTAAATTTCTCATTTACCTCATTTACCCTTTCTATTTTGATACAGCTTAAAATATTCATGTTCGACACAGTGCTCGAGTTCGAATAAGAAAAGTGCAGTCGATAATTTCATATACATGCAATTATTATGTAATGTAAGTTTTACAACACTTGCATCACGTATTTTTAAGAGTTCTATAACCAGATCTCGAATCGATATTGATGTAGGTGCGGTTGACTGCAGGAGTCGTTCGATATCCACACGTCTTTCAATTAGCGCTGTCCACGTTGTATGAACCAACACCATCTGATTTCCTCGGTTATCACCGAGAAGTAATTCCACAAAGGATACAGGTCCCACGCTGATTCCAATATCCAAATATTTATAAGTTGTTGGTGTCAATGCGTATTTGAAAAATTGAAAAAACTTTGCTGTGACTTGACGCGAGACGCTACCGTGTCTCTTGATCGTCTGCCTAGTATACGAACCGCGTGACACTTCAACGAAATGCTGTAGAAAAAAATAATAAGATCACTTTCGAAATAATACAAATTCGCAAAAAGATAAAACTCTATAAATTAAACGTAAAGGCGTTTTACCGTGCTGTATGGCACGTTTCCGTCTTCCCATCATAATCCATGGTGATTTGCAATTAACCAGGAAGCACATGACTTGTCGGATTTTGTAAAAAGACTCCACGGCATGGGACACGTAAAGATGTAATGCGCTAGAACGGCCCGGCCGCACCGCCACCTCCTTTACGACAAATTTCATCCCGACGACGAATCCTTTGAAAGATCGACAAACGTTGGCGCGATCATGATGCAACGAACGAGCGATCCGTACTGTATCACATCGCGATACATCTGTCTCTCTTATATCGACATATTTACCGACATTACAATTTACGTGAGTTTGTGCAATACGTTTGACAACGAGCAGTATTCGATTACGCGATCATGCAAGATGAGACAATAGGCGGTAGTATTTGCAGGCACGTTCTCTTTACAGTCAAATTCTATTCGCACATCCACGGTGGCGCTTTTGACGGACTCCTTTTGTCGGGAGCAATCGATGATGACGAAAGGTCCAAGCGTCAGGAATGTAGTTAAGGTGAGAAACATATCGTAGCGATCGTATCCGTAATAAGCTTTACGAAAACGCGCATACATATCATAAAGAAGGGCGAAGAAGGATTTTGTCAAAATCTAGATTTAAGTCATCGTATGGATAAGATTCAGAGTTTAGATAAAGCTTGATATTGGTCAAGTTACAGTGATTGAAATAGCTAATATTTTGAGCCATGATATTTTTGCGACCGGTCTGCAGCGCAAAGATAACGTATCGCGGTTTCTCTAACTGAGTCGCGGTCTTGACGGCTCACGAATGCTTGGTCGTGCTCTGCAACAGAGGGTACTCGTACAGATCCCACGAACGAAAACTGACACTAAGATATCGCTCACTTTCCAAGGCCCGTAACATGGACAATTTATTGACCTCGTTTAACGTAACGTGAGGCATTCGCCACTGTGCTTTGAACAATTCAATTTCCGACTCATTGTCAGTCGTCGGATTTCCTACAATGCAATTGTTGTTGTTACGCGCTCGTATCAAAATTAATTCGTGACGAGCGTTAACAATCACGCGTTTGTAATCCTCACAAAAGCCTAACAATGTGTAGAGCGGAACGCAAAAATTGAAATATTCTTCCGAGCGGGTAGATAAAATGTCCCATCCAGCATTCCGCAACATCTTTGCCTTGTCGTACGTTATCGACACATAGTTCTTGATAGTACTGGTTATTCCAACGTGTTTGCTGTGATCAATCTCCACACCGTTGAGCTCGTATCGAATTTCATCGAACATGAACGCTACGCAAATAGTTACAAGCGTTGTCACAGACTCGTCATTCATTTTCTTTATCGTCAATCTTCTTTCGACGTAGAGAAAGCTTTCGCACGGCAACGTGTATAAATCTTGTTGCTGTATTCTTATCGTATTCTTATCTCGTCGTTGTGCCCAAACGTTGTGTTGGCATACGGATTGTACGTGTGTGTCTCAATCTTAACGACGCTGTCGTCAAAGATCGGTTCACCTCCAATGTTAAGGATATCGGTCATGCTTCCTCAGATATTTTGCATCGCGAATCCCAAAGATCGTAGAAATTCAACGTTCGATGCAGTGAACTTCCTTCTCGTCTCTTTTTTAGCGCCACTGAATGTTGATCGGATGATATTGTCGACCGCAGCCGTAAAGATATTCTTATCTCTCGCGTACTCCGAGTCGTTCAGTATGAGCATCTCATATGTGACATATATCGTCCGTACACTCGCTGTCGCCGTCGTACATGCAATCTGACGGTGATCTTTTCTCCTCGAAAATCAATCAATCGATCGTCCTGATTCACAACGCGAATCGTTAGGTCCGTAAATGCTCCGTACGGTGATCGGCAGGTAAATTATCTGTGCCGGCGTTTCCGATATGTTATATCCTGGTGGCACGCTTGATGAAAACTCATGTATCGTGTGCACGTACTTGTCGATGCTGTACGCGCCCGCGGTCACGTTACACTCTACGCGAATGATGTGTTTACACTAATGATATTTATCGGTACATCCGATTCGTACCATTGTCGCGGCTCCAGCACGCGATTCGTTGAAAATCCCAGCAGCGATCCAATGTTGTTCGGTTTGTTAAAGTTTACTCTGAAAGCGCACTTGATCTCGCTCTTCATCGTATTGTTGTTGGCACGAATAATCAACGGATACTCTTCATCTTCGCCGACGTGTTTCTTTCTCGCGACATTATTGGATTGATCCCGTAAAATGACGCATTTTAGATACATGTTTATATCACGCAATTCGTACAATCCTTCGGGAATGATAATTTCCTTGTCGTCAAAGTAGAATTTATTGTTGGAAGAATTTACGTTCGGTATTGTGTAATAGGTTTCAAAATTTGTCAGGTCGAGCTCGTAATCGTCATCGCTTAAGTCCACGGCCGCGCCGTTCTTCCGACCAACAAGCCGAGAACTCCCAACAACGGTAGAATTGGTATTATTCCGCCTCGTTTCGCGACCGGAAGTATTCGCCTGTTTAATACTCTCTTCATCTTCTTCGTCTTTTTTGTTGTCAAACCCATACCGAATTTCGTCTTAGCTCTTATAGCCACCCAAACGGCTGTAGCGGCAGCTCTCTCTTCGAGAGTCAAAGCTTTCGCGGTAATGCGTTTTCGTGCTTCCGCAGCGAATATATTGTCAGCCACGTGTCTCTCGGCGAGATCGTTGCTACGCGAATAAGCTATGTCATGCTCGCGACTACGCCGCGTCTAATGGATTAATACCTTGATCGCCTCTCGCCGTTCTTCTAAATAAGTGCCCGGATCACAAAATTGATCGCCGGGGATATGCAATTCGATCGGAAGTGCGTTTATCGCGCGATTTAACAGGCCTCTATCAATTGTTTTCGTTGACATTCGCCGCAATTCTTTATCAATGGCGCGGGACCGTCGACGTACGTTCGCTGGTTGATTGTAATGTTCATAACAGCGACGATAGGTCTGAACCTCTAAATCCGCCTTTATATGTTCCGGAAGCTTGTCCCACACGTAGTGGACGTGATCGCCGCACATTTGCAACAGAATGGCTTTCGGCACAAATTACAGCTGTTTGGCGCTTAAGTCGCGAATATCGGAAGGTCTCGATAGCAAGACGAACATCTTTGCTACTGAGCGATTCGCGGTTCCGCTCGCCTATAAATAGGCGTTCGAGTCAGCAAGAGGGTCGGCAGTGTGGAAAAAATGAGATTCGTACGATAATCGTTGGCGATTCGCGTGACCAATTGCGACGACAGATTACGGTCGATGGGGGGCAACGCGCAGAAACGCAGACACGGTATGATGCTACCGACTACTATACGCGCGATTATTTGTGGCCCCTCGAATTACGGTAAAACCAACGTCTTGATAAGCTTGCTGGAAAGTCCGCACGGCGTACGTTTCAAAAACGTGTACGTGTACTCGAAGTCGCTGCAACAGCCGAAATATCGATATTTGGAGAATTTGTTGACATCAATCGACGAAATCTTTACGTTCTCCAATAACAGTGACGTCATTCCACCGAGCGACGCGCGTCCAAACTCGATCTTCGTCTTCGATGACGTGGCGTGCGATAAGCAAGACGCAGTAAAAGAGAATTTCTCAAGGGGCAGGCACTCGAGCGTTGACTCCTTCTATCTTTTTCAGACGTACGCGAAAATACCTAAACATCTGATACGTGACAATGCGAACCTGCTGATCCTGTTCAAACAGGATGTCACTAATTTGAAACACGTGTACAACGATCACGTAAATACCGACATGTCGTACGATGAATTTTGATCGTTGTGTCACGATTGTTGGCAATGCAAGTACGGATTCGTAGTGATAGACAAGGACAGGGCGCTTTCGAACGGCCGATACAGAAAGTGTTCGCGATACCGCAAAAGCAATCAGTCGTTGCCGATACTTCGTCAGAGGTGAAACGTTAGCGTTATAGAGATCGACATTCTGCTCTTTTCCACGATGTCTGCGATCAATGGGAGCGAGAATATTCGCGAACGCGAGAAGATCGTGAAAGAGATTGCAAAAACGAGTGATTCGATTCGCAAGAAACTTCGCGCTTTGAAGACCGGTAAGATCGTGAAGGACATTGAGTTGGAGACGCACTTTAGGCCTCTCATCGAACCGTTGCAAAAGATCGTCGACAACTCGAGTGAGTCCCGATTGCGCACATTACAAATCGGACACGACAATATTTCCCGATCGGACACATTCCCGATCGGCACCGTGTCCGGTTGACACCGTGTCCAATCGTTACCGTGTCCGATCGGGAAATATTGTCGTGTCCGATTTGTAATGTGCGCAATCGGGACAATCCCCTCGCCCCTCGACAACACGTGCGCTACTTCTTACAACGACATAATGTTTTTAATTTACGCATTTATACTGCATCAATTCAAGTCATTACCAGCGACATTCCACATCTTACACTTATGACTTTTTCGGCAAAAATCTTTATGGGTTTAATGTGAAAGTGATGGTTCTTTTTTATTAGTAGGTATTACATTGCTTTAACATTGCTTCGTTAATTTTAAAATATGACTTTAATTATAACTTTAGACCAAATTGCTTTATAGATTGCTTGATAAGAATCCGAACCAAGGATCGAAGCGTCGTAACGTTTGTGTCAACTTTATATAGCTAATCGAAATAAAACTTCTTATTATTGTTAATCTATTATTGGCAGAATATTCTATCATTTTTGGCTTTTTGTTACACCCTGTATAACCAGTAAATAATTCTTATTAATTAAAATAAAAAATGTAAAGTTTCTAATAATTCTTATTTGAGTAATTATTGGTAATCATTTATGCAAGTCTCCAAATAACTTCAACAAAATTTTTAATGTAATCTAGCTATTAAATAATAATCATTGTTGAGAATTTTTTCACTTTTGTTTATCCATCATCTGTAAGCTTACAATGTACGAAACAATTTATATTTCTGTGATTGTCTTTTGTATTTTAGATATAAGGCGAATTGATGAAAATGCTTTTATAACAAATAACTAACGTTTTTTTGTTTATAAAAAATACTTGTTTTCTGCAAATTATATCTTTATCATAAATTATTTTTATATAATTATATCAAAGATATTTAATTAAATATCTTTAATTTGATATGTATAAATAAATTCATATTTATATATTTAAATATCACATTTGACGAATATCAAAACATTTAATTTATTATAGTTAAACATGGCCAGATATCGTCAGACCTGAACAGTTTTCGATCAAACACAACCTTAGTTTGATTTATATCTGGATAGATATGGTCAGATGTAATGTATTTTGGATCGCATTCGACTGTAGATATGGTTATATTTAAACATTGTTTCGATGAAATTCAATCACAGATATGGTTCGATCTGAGCAGATATGGTCCAATTTGAGCAGATACGGTCCAATATGAGCCGTCGATGACCAGATTACACCCCATATGTAGTTATATATAGTTATACCCACACAGCAAAATATATCTGAGATATAGCCAGATATCTTTATGCCTACAATTTTAAGTCAAATCTGAGATATTTTATTTTCAGATATTCACAGAATACCTGCAGGACATCATTACTCAATATCACATTATATCTTTGAAAAAGACATCTCTGCAACATTTGCAGAGATTCGAATATATGGCGATTCATAGTTAGCTCTTATATTTTATAAAGATCAACTCAAGTTTATTCGTAGCCATAAAACAATCCGAGAAGACTTGGACGCCGAACCGATTTGTCCCGGCAAAAGCCATATGTCGTGAGGGAACTTAGAAAATTTTTACTCGGGCGGCACCGGAGGTAACAATAACGGCGCGAAACAACTCGTCGCGAGAAGACTTAAAAAACTTTTGCTGGGGCTGCGCCGGAAGTAACGACCGCGGCGCGAAAGCAACATGCCGCGAGGGGACTCAGAAAATTTTTGCTCGGGCGAGCGCTAGTAACATGCGCTGCCGCGACGCGGCTACATGCGTCAGTACCTTCTCGTAATCAAAAATCCTTACGCACTAGGATAAAAGGCGAGCCTGTGAGATATTTAGCTCTAATATTTTTTGTGATACCTCCGAGATATCATACAGAGCAGAGATGGCAAAATGCAAAATATTGGAATAGTACCGAAGCATAATTTTGAATTTATTGCGAATTCTTATAAAAATAACTTTTTTATATTTGAAGAAGGACTCAGAATTGATGACATAAAAATGAATTGCTTTTGAACTCTTAAGAATTATTTTAGAACAGAGAATAAATACGGAATATATAGTCTTGGAGAGGTCTCTGAGATATTCTCATGATATCTTGTGCAATCAGATATTCCCGTCATTTAGATATCTTCTAGATATCTTGGTGATATATTTTGCTGTAGTTATATATGAACATATATGACCAGATCTGTGTAGACATGAGAAGTCATATCTGAGCATATCTGACCAGATAAAATTTGATCTGCTGAGTTATAATTTGATCTGGTCAGATTTAATCCTTTTTTCCCGGGCATATCTTGTACACGCATGACGTTTGTCATCTTACTCGCAGTCATTGTATTTATTTTTTTCATTTAATAGAAATGTTGCAATGCGAAAAATGAAAAATGCTAGTGTGTTATTCTATACATTTTTAGCTATATTATACTGTAATTTTATAGAGAAAGTGAAAGTATTTACTATAATTATGTCATTCCTTATAAACAAAAAATACCAAAAAATTACATATGGGTGCATCCAAAACACATTTCTTATTATATTATTCACTTTTGTGGACAGATTGAAATCAAACTACAAGAGATTATGTGCTATTATCTGAAGCCTTTAATGAGTTCAGCATATACTCGTTATCTGTTATTAGTTTAGAAAAATTAGCAATTCGTCGTCTTACCCACTTCGTCATTTTACCCCCCTTTCCCCTAACTATTCTCTACTTTAACAAATTACTTCTGTCACAGATATTAAGCATTTCCACACGATGTAATTTTCTATACAAAGCGAAGAAATAAGAAAAAACGGGTTTTTAACTTTCCACGCAACCCAAAAGGTCCACTCCACCCACCCCTGCTTATGGAGGAGGGGCCGTAGCCCGGCAGATATGCCGGGAGTATAGGCGAGTCAGAAGTCACCTATGTCAAACGCTGGATTCACGTTCCAAAGATCCGGGTTCAATCCTAGGCAGGTATTTCAAATCCTGCGAGGGATTTTCTCAGGGATCTGGGGCGGGAGTCTGGCAGAAGATGGCAATGGCTACTGGGTGCGCGTGTCTCCGGAATTTTGGGGGCGCCACCAGTCAAACCTCCCCTCTAATGGAGCACTCGCCCTCTACGACCACCATTTTTCCAGATGAAAGCGTAGAGAAAGAGGAGGTATTTATAAAATTAGATTACTTTATAAAAGACAATACCACTCGCCTACACGTGTACTGTTTATACACACATATCAACAAATTACTTCTCTTAAAACTAATGTTACTTTATGATACCTAAAAAAAGTAATAATAAAATTGTGAAGTTTGTGACGATATGCCGCGTTCGTCACTACCGTTACGGCCTTGACGGCCATCCGACACGTGCTAGGCGTTCACGCCGCACGTGCTTCCGTGCCCGGTGGGGCAGCCCCCACTTACACCGCTCGGGGTATAAATAGGGAACTCGAACAGGCACGAGTCACCATACGCAGTTTCGCATTATCCAAGCTTATCTGTGACTCTGCGAATTCGAATCTTGTGTTTGCTGTGCCGACGAGGGCTATCCCCGATGCTGTTGGGAGGACGGACGGCTGGACAGCGAAGTCAGCGCAGTGTCTCCCGAGAAGCAGGTGCCTGGACATCCCTCCAAATTGGAGGATAAGAGGACAACGAGGCTGCCGCTTAAGCGACAGGCCGACGAGGACTTATCCAGCCCATCCGGCTTGGACAAATTACCCCGCGTTGAAACCGACTCTCCTTTACAAGGTAAGTTTAATACTTCTAATCGCTTCCAATGCCTAGCCGAGACGGTAGAATCTCTTGAGGGAGATGAGGAGGATTTCATAGAACAATCAAATAATGAGCATGTGAGTAAAGCTAGTAGATTAACTGATCGTGAAATCGTGGAATCGGTAGCAAATTCGGACGAACATAAGACAAATAGAAAACCACCCCAATTTATTTTGCATCTAGAATTAATGACTATACAGAATTTGCGAATCAATTAAAACAAAGTGTTGGTGAAAACTTTCATCTTAAGTTTCTTGGCAACCAAATTAAGATTCAGTTTTTTAAACTAAATGACTATATCGGATTTAAGAAATTTGCAATTGACAAACAGTTTGCGTTCCATACTTATTCTCTCCCAGAGGATAAGACTCTTACAGTTATCTTGAAAGGTCTTCCAAATATACCAAACTTAACTATGGCAGGCTGTTTTACTTTTTAATAGCATCAATAATATTCTACACAATATAAAAGTTTTCAAAAATAATTGTCTTAAGAAAAATAGCGATTCTTACTAATGATTTTAAATTATGTCGAACATAATAAAAATTGGATGAATTAAAATTATGTCGGGACATAAAAATAATTCCGAATTTTTATTATGTTCCGACATCATTGTAATTCATCCAATTAAAATTATATCGGAACATAATAAAAATTGTACGGCAAGCCGTTTTACTTTTTAATAGCATAATAAATATTCCATTCAATACAAAAGATAAAAAAATAATAGTCTTAAGAAAAATCACAATTCTTATTAATGAATTAAAATTATGTCAAGACATCATAAAAATTCGGAATTATTTTTATGTGTCGACATAATTTTAATTCATCCAATTTTTATGATGTAGCGACATAATTTTAATTCATCGAATTAAAATTTGATATACATAATAAAAATTGGATGGCACACCGTTTTACTTTTCAACAGCATAAATAATATTCTACACAATATAAAAGTTTCAAAAAATAATTGTCTTGAGAAAAATGTCGATACGTAAAAATAATTCCAAATTTTTTTGACGTCTCGACATAATTTTAATTCATCCAATTTTTATGATGTCTCGACATAATTTTAATTCATCCAATTTTTATGACGTCTCGACATAATTTTAATTCATCCAATTTTTATGATGTCTCGACATAATTTTAATTCATTCAATTTTTATGATGTCGCGACATAATTTTAATTCCGGAGTTGGTGATTTTCATCCCACAATATTGGCAGCACTGGGTAAGTAGCGCCAACAGTTCTTACAGCTTGAATTCGATATGGCTATGTGTCCAGGTCGCCGATGACGAGGTCCAGATAGTGCGCTGCGTAGTTTTCGGTGTCTAGTTGTATTAATACTTTGAATTCGATGTCTACGTGTCCCAGGTTGCCGACGACGAGGTCCAGATAGTGCGCTCCGTAGTTTTCGGTGTCTAGGTGTATTAATACTTTGAATTCGATGTCTACGTGTCCCAGGTTGCCGATGACGACGTCCAAATAATGCGCTCCGTAGTTTTCGGTGTCTAGGTGTATTAATACTTTGAATTCGATGTCTACGTGTCCCAGGTTGCCGACGACGAGGTCCAGATAGTGCGCTCCGTAGTTTTCGGTGTCTAGGTGTATTAATACTTTGATATCGATGTCTACGTGTCCCAGGTTGCCGATGACGATGTCCAGATAATGCGCTCCGTAGTTTTCGGTATCTAGGTGTATTTTTTTTCCGAAGGAGGAGAAAAATGCCTCGCGCACTGTCCGGGATCTAGGTGTATTAATACTTTGTGTTCCAGGTTGCCAATGACGAGGTCCAGATAGTGCGCTCCGTAGTTTTTGGTGTCTAGGTGTATCAATAACTTTGAATCCGAATCTAGGACACGTAGATATCGAAATCGAGGAATTGTTCTAACTAGACACCGGAAACTACGGAGCGCACTGCCTAGGTTCCATCATCGACCTGGAATACATAGATATTATATATAAAAATATCTAATTAAAATAAAATAAATACTTTTTTTGTAAAAATACTTGGCGCTGCTTTTTGACTCCCGTTGCATACTTCCCTAAATTGCTTCTTTATTCAATCAAAAATTTTGTGCTTTATTAAATTCAATCAAAATTTTAATACTTTATTAAATTTCAAGGTCTAGCAGCGCCGTTTTTTTACAAAAAAAATTTATTTATTTTATTTTAATTAAATATTTTTATTTTGTATTGTTATCTCTTTAATTCTTTGTGATTAAAATAATTCATTGAAATATTATAATTTTGTTAAATATAATGTACATAAAGTTAAAAATATATATATCTACGTCTTATAATCGCAATCGAAAGCTTGTATTCACATGATATAATAAAAGTGCCGTTAGATTTGTTCCTGATTAATTAAAAGGCACCATTAATTAAAAACTTACACAATTAGAGTTAAATATATATAATTTTCCTATATCTATGTATTCCAGGTCGATGACGGAACCTAGGCAGTGCGCTCCGTAGTTTCCGGTGTCTAGTTGTTAGAACAATTCCTCGAATTTGATATCTACGTGTCCTAGATTCGGATTCAAAGTTATTAATACACCTAGACACCGAAAACTACGGAGCGCACTATCTGGACCTCGTCATTGGCAACCTGGAACACGTAGACATCAAATTCAAGGTATTAATACACCTAAACACCGAAAACTACGGAGCGCATTATCTGGACGTCGTCATCGGCAACCTGGGACACGTAGACATCGAACTCAAAGTATTAATACACCTAGACATTAAAAACTACGCAGCGCACTATCTGGACCTCGTCATCGGCGACCTGGGACACGTAGACATCGAATTCAAGCTGTAAAAACTGTTGGCGCTATTTACCCAGTGCTGCCAATATTGTGGGATGAAAATCACCAGCTCCGGAATTAAAATTATGTCGCGACATCATAAAAATTGAATGAATTAAAATTATGTCGAGACATCATAAAAATTGTATGAAGTAAAATTATGTCGACATCATAAAAATTGAATGAATTAAAATTATGTCGAGACATCATAAAAATTGTATGAATTAAAATTATGTCGACATCATAAAAATTGAATGAGTTAAAATTATGTCGAGACATCATAAAAATTGAATGAATTAAAATTATGTTAAGACATCATAAAAATTGTATAAATTAAAATTATGTCGAGACATCATAAAAATTCGGAATTATTTTTACGTATCGACATAATTTTAATTCATTCAATTTTTATGATGTCGACATAATTTTAATTCATACAATTTTTATGATGTCTCGACATAATTTTAATTCATACAATTTTTATAATGTCTCGACATAATTTTAATTCATCAAATTAAAATTATGTCAAACATAATAAAAATTGAATGTATTAAAATTATGTCGGGACATGATAAAAATTCGAAATTAAATTTATATTTTATATATTGTCACGTGACATTGTCGCGTCCCCCGCTCAGACGGTGTCTCGGCCGAGGGGGAGGTCGGGGATGGCGCCTCGACATGAGTAGGGGAAGGCTAATTGCGCTAATCTATATGTCTTTTTGTAAGTTAGGTTTTGTAAGCACGACAGGTGGTGCCGGAGCGTGGGATCGAGGACGGAGGTATGTAACGACTTATGTCGCAACGAGGGAAGGACGGACGCTTGGGGAGTGCTGGACGGAGTGGTTGGCCGACGGGCGGGCCACTGGGGCCCACCGCCGCGGAAGCGCAGGGAATGTCTCGCCCAGCACAACCACGAGCCCGCCGCAGCAGAATGAGGGGTGCGACACCGCTACTGCAGAGCGAGTGTACGACCCAGACGCCTCTCCCGACGGTACCAAGGGCACCGAGCAGCTTAGCCACGGCCTGGCCAGCCGGGCTAGTTCTGAGGTGGGCCCGCACGTTGACAGCTTGAAAATGCCACGGGCAGGCAGCGGACTGAGCGGTGCCGCGAGCAGGGCGGCACGCGCGACATAACGGCAGGGCGGAAAATTGCGAGCTTGAGGCGCATGCGCGGGGGCCCAGCGTGGTCCCGCCGGGCCAGCCACTCGTCACTGTCGAACCAGCCGCAGTCAAGGAGCCACCCCCGGAAAAGTGTCCCGACGCAGCCGAACCTCAGCGAGCAGGAATTGTAAGATCTTCACTCCGGTACTACCGCGGTAATTGGAGCTCGATCTCGGCCAAGATCCTAACTGTCGCGCGTGCTTATCGATTAGATTACCGCTACCTCGATCAGGTTATATCCTGCACGTGGCTACCGGCTCCCCTTGCGAGTGCCGGGTAGATTTCAGTGGCGTGTGGGATCGCGATACGGCCGAGGTCGAGCCCAGACAAGCCTCAGAAAGCCCTCCTCGGAAGCTCACGCGGCCGACAGTCAATTCGTGTGCGTCGTATGATATTGCGTGTTTGTGAACGGAGGCGTGTCGTGGAAAATCGCGTACGTTGTCGCGGATGTGTCGAGTTATTGTGGATTATCGTGTACATTGTCGCGAATGTATCGAGCTATCGTGGATTACCGTGTGCATTGTCGCGAACGTGTCGAGTTATCGTGGAAACTCGCGGGCATTGCTGCGAATGCGAGTTAGGGACTGTTGTGGAATGTGCGACGGGCGTTTCGGGACGAGCGTTGATGCGCGTTTCGGGAGTGGATGCATATAGCGGACCGTGCGTCTCGGGGGATATTGCGTCGTGCCCGTGGAGAGCCTCGTGGATATTTTGCGTCGTCTTCGTGCGGGCAAGTATCGGCGCGTTCGCTCAGCGGGGAGTTTCGCGGCCATGCGGCCGATGGGATTCGGTATCGCCGTATGAAATCGTAGGGTAATGAGAATCTCGAGGACGTTCGAGCCGTCATCGCGGATGTTCGGTATCGCCGTATGAGATTGATCGAGGCACTGCGTTCCCTGCTTAAAAGAATGGATAGAACTGTATCAGATATGATAGAAAATTTGACAATTTTATATCATGACCGATACAGTTGTATACAGTTATATTCGAAGCCCTCGCGGGGCTTGATAACATTTCTATCATAACCAATAAAATTGTATCCGTTTCACTTCTTATATGAATGGTATGATTCAACATTAACAAGTTTGTATTCTGTTCAATATAATTTTAATTATACGTTCTATCTGTTTGAATAAAGAATTAATAGAATTTTATCTAAACTATAATCAATATACTTTAATAGCGGATATTACGAAAACATTCAAATCTTATCCAATATGTTATTTATGATAACCGATTTCTAATCTGAATGGGACATATTAATAAGATTGACTTTGTATAGAGATATATATTAATTCCACAATTGTTTAAATATATCACAATGAATTTGAGAAGTAGAACTGAAAGTGTATAAGTTTTTAACTGAGTATTAATAAGATACATTTATATGCCCAAGAATCAGAGACGATACGAAAAACATATTTCACCATCATCATGTTCTGTCTGAAAAACCTGACGGAATAATTGTTCGCGAAGCGAGATCTAATGCAATTGAATCAGCTTTTCCTTACTGATGTATAAATTATAGTTCATCGCGATTCTGTGATTCGATTCCTATTATGATGAATCCGGAACTCAGGATTCAGATAATTTCGGGCCTGGAAATCAGGGTAATCACATTCTATCAGATAAACCTGATCGAATCAATGCAATTGAATTAGGTTTTCCATATTGATGTATGTGTTTAAATATGAAGAGAAAGAGAGATAGAGAGAGTCGAGTGATCGAAAACTATATCGAGAAAGTCGAGCGAGAGTACGAGCGGGTATTATGCGAGGCATTTTTATCGGTTGAAGTTGCGTACGCGCGAGTCTCAATCTTCATATTTCTTCTGAAGCGTTTTACCATGACGACGCTGATTTCGATTAAAAACAGTATTCATTTTTTATGGTGCATTTTTCATTCTCATAAAGTATTCGGTACTTATCGGATGTTAAAACGCATACTGTGACGAGATACAACTAAGTTCGAGAAAATTATTAAGGAACGATTACAATTCACTGGAAAAGGATTGGAAATGTGGAACAATACCTATTAGAGGAACGGTCATACTCCCTACCCTTCCCTGTGCAACGGAAAGATATTTCTCTTGTCACTCTTTCTGAAATATTGGTATGTAAATCTTTGGGGTATTTCTGGCCTGGTCTATTCTCGTCCTGCTATCTTTTTCTTACTGGTTAATGGTGACTGAAATATCGAATCTCTTGAAGGATACGATAGCAAGGACATGCTGGAAATACGCAATTCTCTCGGTTTCTTACCTCTGGTTAATAACTCTGAATAGCGGGATCGTATTTTACGATCTCCGCGAGAGAATCTCTACTGGAAAGGCTCTAATTATATTAATTAAAAGGATGTCTCGGATCAATGGGATCCTTAATCTATTATTTCCAGGAACATATGTAATATTAAACAAAGAACCTATATTACATCAACAAGGTATGTTATCTCCATTTTTCGGGGGATTACCACATCAGATTTCTTTACATCAAGCCCTGTCTGTAGAATCTTGCTATATTATCGTCTACAACCGCCATCTTGAAAGATCTTCCATCTGAAGAAACTTAAATCATATTGTCAAGATACTCATACTTCGATAGAAACGTCTTAAGTAATACTCACTATAACTTCCAAATAAGATTATTCTCTCAATTGATTCTCAAAAGACTTCTTGTATAATTTTTTTGATATCATTAAGTCATATCTAATGGATCTTGCATTCAGATGTATTAATATTTTAATACCTTAATAATGTTTTGACTAAATACTTAAAGATCGGTCAAGTAGTTATGAAATTTGCATATATATGAAAAAGATACTAATTATTTACGTTGAAAGATGTGAAACTTTAATCTTTTGAAATATTATTCTGAACGTCTTATTTATATAAATAAATGTATTCTAATATGTTAGTTTTTAAGAATAATTGTTGATTAGAAGGTCATTATCTAACTCTTAATATTGAATCCCTTAATATTCATTATTGAAGCAGTTAGTCGTGCTTCTATGTAAATGTTTCTATGTAGGCGTGCACGGTATAATTCTGTTTTGTTGTGAAGCGGCCGTTGTGGTTGCCATGCGCTGGCCGATGCCGATGTTTTTGTTTTTTTTATTCTGTGCTCTCTTGTCTCGCCCCTGCGTGTCGCAGTTCAGTTGAGCGAGAGCGCCGGTACGTATAACGTTCTACCAATAAAGAGTTCTGAGTCTACAAGCGTCTCATCTCCCGAATCTCCCACACAAGTAAATCTCTCGTCAAGGTCCAACATTCATAAAGAAATATATGTTATAATCTAATCCAAAAACCACTAGTTTTCTTGTCACTAAGAAATTGAAAATACTTAAACTATTTAACTATAATAAGACAAAGACGTTTAAGTCAAGCATCAGTTTATTGCCTCTTCATATGAATCTTGTAAAGAAATATTCTGAAATGATTCTTTTAATTCTTAATTGTAAAACCCAAACTCAAAAGCATATAATTTATTAAGTAAATATCAATATCCAAGATGACGACCTTCTTTATTTCTAATCATGTTATGTTGGAATTGTGAATTGTTTCTCATATGTAAACTATTATGACATTTATGAAAATTATATCTTTTTTCCTATAAAAACTGAGAGTCGAGAGTTATTAGGTTTTGTGTTCGTCCTTCTCTATATAGAATTCATTTTGATCAAGCTTGGATAAAGCTTGTGCAAACAGTATAAATCATAGTTTATCATGATTCTGTGATTCGATTCCTATTATGATGAATCCGGAACTCAGGATTCAGATAATTTCGGTCCTGGAAATCAGGGCAATCAACTTTTATCAGATAAACCTGATCGAATCAATGCAATTGAATTAGGTTTTCCTTATTGATGTATGAATCATAGTTCATCACGATTCTGTGATTCGATTCGTATCATGATGAATCCAGAACTCAGAATTCAGATAATTTCGCGAGCCTGATCATCATCAGAAAGTATTCATAAATTTATTTAGTTCACATGCATGGTTCCGTAAATATTACTTCTATATACTTTGATGCATTATTGTTGAAGCTGATTTCTTGTATGAATACGTAATTAATTTGTAATTTAATTAAATTTTATGTTAGCATTTACTATAACATCTATGTACTCTTATCCAAGCAAAACAAGTCATGATAACATCAAAGTGTCATTAAAATGACTCATTATTATTCGAAAAGTTCTCTTAATAATCATTTTGGAGTCATTTTGACAACATTTTGATATCATGATGTCTTTTTGTTCTGTTTGGATATCTTCAGGATGTAATTTGCATTCATGTGTTGACAAGCTGTGAAGACGACTGGGTACATTAAATAAATTTATTTATTATAGAATTAATATCAATTTCAATAATGGTATATTTATTAAAACGCAATAAAATTACATATTAAACAAATGAGCAAGAAATTGTTGCGTTTGAGCATATTTCAAAGTACTTGTGAAGGCAATACTTTTCACTCAAAAGGTGCTCTACAGTTTTCCCAAAATTTATTTTCTCATTGGAGATTAACTAAGTATGTTAACAGCAACCTCAACGATGTTGTATTCATAGGTGAAGGTGAATTTTGCACGAATCTGAGAGATTTTTCAATATTACGCGATGACATTACTGTCAAAGTATTGTCACGACTTTTTCACTCCCGGAGCGGTCCGGGGCGTGTGCCGGATCAAAAGGATAGAAGAGAGCGGGATGATAGGCCTCTCCGGTAATTCTCTCGCACCTCCGACACTCCACGAAACGATTTTGCTGTTGGGCGCCAGACGCATAAATTCGCGTCCGCGAAATCGCGAAAGAAAACCGAGACGAGACGCGAGACGAAACGTGCGGATGTGCGAGGAATCGGCTAGCTCGACCTAAGGGCAGGGGCGGGGTTGATGAAGGGCAGCGCGATATTCGGCGGGGTGACCCACAAAACAAAACAAAATAAAGCCACAAACTCAAGCGATTAACAAATCAAAAGTAACATTTATTCCTTCATAATTCGCGGTGAAACAATAAAGGCCGATTCGGCTTCAGTCGATCAGGCAAATCAAATAATTAATCACGCGGGCGTCAGAAATGAAACAACCAAAATAGCGGTAGCGCGGACGCCAGAAAGGAACGGAGTATTACGGTATCGTATAGTCCACGCGCAGAAGGCGCGGTGATTAGCTCAGAGAAATACAGTGAAATGAAACTTATAACTAATATGGAACGTCGACAGTGAACGCGAAATACTCGTGGAAGTAAAACATATGGTCTCCCAGGAAGTCGCACGAGAATTCTGTCGCCAATTGTCTTAAGCCGGACGCAAGCAGGAATCGTGGCGCGAGCCACGTCTTAACGAAATGAGGACCAAGCTCAACGCAGTAACGCGAGATAAATTTCGGCGCGATCGCCAGGAGAGGCGGAATACTATAACTAACGCGAAAATACGGACTTAATCTAGCGCGAGAAATAACCAAAGTTAACGCAAGTCATTCTGATCGAATCCGGCACCTTGTCTCCCGTGACTTTCGAATGCGAAGAAGGATACGCCGAGGTACTCGGCATAGCGCGAAATACGGAAACGAACGCGATGAAAAATACGTAATTACCGCGAGCCACCATGGCACGCCATCATGAACGCAATACGACTGTTGCGAGAACGGAGTAATTCACGCGAGTAACGCTATCCAGCCAGCACGACTAATTCTTACGCGCAACTACCGAAACACGCATCCGAATATAACTATCCTTACGCGAATATTCTCCTGAGGCAATTAGCCCCCATAAACGGCACGTTGACGCGAATGATATGCCGACGCGGACGACATTCCGACCTACGCAATATTTGGTAATTCGATACGCCGTGAATACCGTGTGCGTGAGACGCAACCGCGAGCGCGGACTTTACACCAAAACGGACTCGCATTAACGGATGTCGCCAACGAATCTACCGCGACCTCCAGAGGCTCGTTATCGCGTCCCTATCACGATTCCGCGGCCACGATACCATCCCGAGGCCCTTCGCTCTCGCTGTCGATCGCCATTTTCTACTCGGTCTCAAGGAACCGTGCGTGTCGCGGTATCACAAAAGTTTCCCGAGCGAGAGCGCGTACCGGAGGGCGGCGTCGTGGCATTACATTGCGATATTACTTGCGGGCAACCTCACCGGTGTCACGTATCCTCGTGGGCTCCTCGCCGTCACCTCGTACCGAAGATCGCAGTAGCCGGATCTCTAACACCCGGCTCGGGGCGGCAATCGCGAAGCTTTCGGAGACTCGACAAGCGTTTTGCTACGCCGACGGACGACCAGAGAGTGAAGCGCTAGATCCGCTCGATTGCGGGATCGATACGGTACCCCTCTCGTGGGGGCGCGCGGACCAATCGGGCGCGAGCTTGCAAGCCCGCGATATTCCGGCGCAGGGCTGTCGCTAATAGATCCTTCGGGGGCGGGCAACGGTCCCTCGGCGGCGTACGACTCCTCACATTTTGTCCTCGGCGGCAGACGGAACGTTGCTCGTGCCGGAGTGCCTCCGGTTTGACCCTGGCGGTGGCCAGCCACCCCGTGGGCCGGTGTTTTGTGGAGGTATTTGCTGTAGCCAGGTTTTTACCCAGGCGCCTGGGGCCCCGCTATCGGCGGCCTCGTCCGTCGCTGCCTCATGTGTCGCACGCCTGCCGCGCTGCTCTCGCCAGCCCTCGATCTCCGCTGCTTTCGCGTTTGCCACCCCTCCTCGGTCCTTGATCATTCCCGGAAGTTCTCCTCCTGGTACTCCTCCGGAGGTTCGCCGTGTCGTGGGTGAGGCGCCGCGCGCGCATTACAATTACATAAAAATAAAAGAAAATAATCAGATTGCGGAAACGATATCAATTTTCGGCCCCTGGAGATCTCGTCGTCGCCTCTCTGGCTCGTCCCTGGGCGCGAAATTCCGCGCCTTGTGACGGCGGCGGGGCGCTGCCACGATGCGGCGGACCGCAACGTCACAGTATATAATCGATGTATTTTCCGCGGATCCGTTTATCATAGTGTAACATATACTCGCCCTAAAAAAACAAACAATACTATCATTTTACTGAAAAATGATACTGTTTTACAAATTGTTGGTTTCTATCGCGACAGCAAAGGCTCAATATTCATTAGAGGTCACACGCTTATTGTTACTCCAATCAGACTCAGCAATAGTAAACAATACATGCAATTTCAAGAAATTGTTGAAGAAGTACAAGTACCCATTATTATTCAGTTTGAAGATATAAAAAACAAGATGGTGTTAATAAAGTCGAGGATAAGTAAATACGTGTGCGCCCTTCCAAACACATGGGAAACACAATAAGTTATAAAATCTACTCTGAAAAAATTGTTCCAAAAAATTATTGCGACGTTATAATTCATTTATAAGCAGTACATTTAAGTTATACTTGTTTTTATTGTTTGCTTAATAACAAATATATAAGCGTGATGCATATTACGTCTTCGATTATATACTTTGACAGTAATGTCAAATGCAAAATGAATACAACATCGTTGAGGTTGCTCTTAACATACTTAGTTAATCTCCGATGAGAAAATAAATTTTTGTAAAACTGTAGAGCACCTGCAAGCAACAATTGAATGGACCGAAAGGTGTATATATACCATCAAAACTTGGCAATACTTTTCACTCAAAAGGTGCTCTACAGTTTTCCAAAAATTTATTTTCTCATCGGAGATTAACTAAGTATGTTAAGAGCAACCTCAACGATGTATTCATTTTGCATTTGATATTACTGTCAAAGTATATAATCGAAGACGTAATATGCATCACGCTTATATATTTGTTATTAAGCAAACAATAAAAACAAGTATAACTTAAATGTACTGCTTATAAAATGAATTATACGTCGCAATAATTTTTTGGAACAATTTTTTCAGAGTAGATTTTATCACAACAAAATTACCTTTTTAAAAAAAAGGTAAAAAAAAAGGCGTCAAGTCACACGCGTTCAAAGAAAGTGGTTATCTCAAAAAAACCGATGAGGTATCATTATACCTAAAAAAAACTGATGTGGTATGTTTGTATCTCAAAAAATCGAAGTATCTCTGTACCTAAAAAAAAACCGATGAGGTATTTTTATACTTCTAAAAAATCGATGTGGTATGTTTGTATTTTCACAAAAATAAATGATATCTATAAATTGCGCCAAGTAAAAAATGAATATATATTCCTTGGAAAATAACTGTTGTATTATTTTGCGTTAATCAGAAAGAGAACGTACAATTATAAAATTTTTAATCCAACACAAGAATACAAGGTATTTAAATGCAAAGATGTTAATCGCAAAGATTAAAAACTGTTAAAGAAGTAACAATAAAAAATGCAAATATTTTATTGAAATAAAAAAAAAAAATTTCGTACAAAAACTTGACGCTGCTTTTTTACTCCAGTCACAACAAAATTACCTTCTTTAAAAAAAGGTGCGAAGTACACGCGCAGCATGTTAGCTCGAAGAAAGTGGTTATGGAGTAAAAAAGCAGCGTCAAGTTTTTGTACGAAATTTTTTTTTTATTTCAATAAAATATTTGCATTTTTTATTGTTACTTCTTTAACAGTTTTTAATCTTTGCGATTAACATCTTTGCATTTAAATACCTTGTATTCCTGTGTTGGATTAAAAATTTTATAATTGTACGTTCTCTTTCTGATTAACGCAAAATAATACAACAGTTATTTTCCAAGGAATATATATTCATTTTTTACTTGGCGCAATTTATAGATATAATTTATTTTTGTGAAAATACAAACATACCACATCGATTTTTTAGAAGTATAAAAAAACCTCATCGGTTTTTTTTTAGGTACAGAGATACTTCGATTTTTTGAGATACAAACATACCACATCAGTTTTTTTTAGGTATAAAGATACCTCATCGGTTTTTTTGAGATAACCACTTTCTTTGAACGCGTGTGACTTGACGCCTTTTTTTTACCTTTTTTTTAAAAAGGTAATTTTGTTGTGATATCATTTCTTTTTGTAGTATTAGGGATCATAAAGCATTAAACAGTACATGTTTATAACATATATATTTTGCGACATAAAATACAAATACAACAAATACAGCGTAATATGTTATTATAAACATGTACTAGTATAGTATATCCATAGGTGATAATATGTCTAAGTAATAGTATGTAAACATAACACTTCTGTATGTTCAACACAACAAGGATCTGTACATATAAAAATAAATTTTCTTTACTAAACACATGCACATGTAAAGGAGATTAGGCTATTTACAAACATCTTTATTCCTGTATTACAATAATTTGTTAAAAATAAACGAAATTTAAATTTAAAAAAAGGATTTTAAAGCTTCAAATATCTACTTTCGAAAGGTTACTATTATTTTTTAATTTCTGTGAGTTTGATAATTTTTACATGTAGAAAACTATGAGCTGGACAAAATAGAAAATTTTTCTCTCACTTTGTGGGCCTGTCACGTGCACAAAAAAAATCTGCGAAAATTTTCGACTTTGTAACGAAACTTGAAAGCTTGAAGTTTTCCTTACAAAATCTTTTTTTAAAAATGTTTCTACGATTTTTTGTTGCTGAGTTATCGTGGATCAAAGTCAAAATGCTCATTTCTTATTCCATCCACAATAACTTAGTAACAAAATATCGTAGAAACAGTTTTAAAAAAAGATTTTACGAGGAAAACTTCAAGCTTTCATGTTAGGAAGTCGAAAATTTTCGCAGATTTTTTTTTGTGCACGTGACAGGCCCACAAAGTGAAAGAAAAATTTTCTATTTCGTCCAGCTCGTAGTTTTTTATATGTAAAAATTATCAAACTCACAGAAACTAAAAAATAATAGTAACCTTTCGAAAGTAAAGATTTCAAGCTTTAAAACCCTTTCTTAAAATTTAAATTTCGTTTATTTTTAACAAAGTTACAGCTGCTTGAATTTTGCCTATTTTTAAAGATAAATTTAGCATTCTCCTTTAATTTATGTGAGAAATGAGAAGAAAAATGATCGGGTTTGTTAGATTGGGCACTGGATTTTTCGACACGTGCAATTCTTTGAATGACGTTCACGATGATATTCGTGTTATGTACGATGCTTCTGTTGAAATCGAGGAATCACATGCCGGAAAAGTTTTTCTTAGGTATTTATCATTAAAAATAACTTTGTATAATTCTCTTTTATGTTATTCAGTTATTGGGATGGATCTGGCCATCGTTGGAGTGTTATAACGAAGAAAGGTGAATGTGTATATATATGTATGTGATTTAGAGATACTCCAGTGTCACTTTTGGAGTAACATTAGCGTGATATACAATGTTCTGCTGCATAAATTTAATTTTCACATACAGGTAATTCTATCTATCAGTTTCTTCAGAGATGTTTAGAAGTTCTGAGGCATGAATTCAGCGAGCTTAAAACAGTAATGGCAGATCAGTTAATGTATGTCAAGGAGGATCTTATATTACAGCACCATTAGACGTTTTACGATTTTATTGTAACTAAGGTAAATATACTAAATGATAAAACTTATGAAGCAATATCACAATGTTGGCATGTTATTTTATTTTACTTAGGTATTTATCACGATTGAAAGAATACTTTGTATAATTCTCCTTTATGTTATTTTAGATCATAGTACGAGAGGAACAAACACATTTTTCCAGCGAGTAGATGGAAACCTTTTGATCCAACGAAAAGTTACGACAAGTATACAGTGTCGGATAAAAATAAGAAGAAAGATAAAATCTGATAAACTTATATTCAACGAATTGTCCAATTTCGTTTAAAGGATTCAGATTCAAAGGACTGTAAATATTATAAATAACCAGATAAACATCTTTGTTTCATCATACAATTGATTCATTATAAAGAAGATTGTAATATATATATATATATATATATATATATATATATATATATATATATATATACATAGTGTAGCTACATTGTATTTTTAAGGACTGTCATTTTAATATTTACTGATATTTAATTCATTTACTCGATTATGTAGCTCTACTAAATTACAGTCCTTTGAATCTGAATCCTTTAAACGAAATTGAACAATTCGTTGAATCTAAGTTTATCAAATTTTACCTTTCTTGCTATTTTTATCCGACACTATATACTTGTCGTAACTTTTCGTTGGATCAAAAGGTTCCTATCTACTCGCTGGAAAAATGTGTTTGTTCCTCTCGTATCATGATCTAAAATAACATAAAGGAGAATTATACAAAGTATTCTTTCAATCGTGATAAATACCTAAGTAAAATAAAATAACATGCCAACATTGTTATATTGCTTCATAAGTTTTATCATTTCATAGTATATTTACCTTAGTTACAATAAAATCGTAAAACATCTAATGGTGCTGTAATATAAGATCCTCCTTGACATACATTAACTGATCTGCCATTACTGTTTTAAGCTCGCTGAATTCATGCTTCAGAACTTCTAAACATCTCTGAAGAAACTGATAGATAGAATTACCTGTATGTGAAAATTAAATTTATGCAGCAGAACATTATATATCACGCTAATGTTACTCCAAAAGTGACACTGGAGTATCTCTAAATCACTGATATAAATATATTAACAATAAGTATGAGATTATACGACCGTGTAAGATATATACAATCAAACAAAGGGAAACGCCGTAATCGGTCAGGACTGGATCTTGCTTGTCCGAATAATATATATAAATTCTTGAGTGACTTTCTACGTACACTCTTTGCCATGGCGGACCACGCGCCAAATAATATATAAATATATTAATATATTAATATATTAATATATTAATATATTAATATATTAATATATTAATAACACTCCGACGATGGCCAGATCCATCCCAATAACTGAATGTGATCTCAATTTCTTCTTCCTCTTCAACGCGTTTTACTTTTTAGCCCATTCTTGCTTTAATTCTTCCCTAAGTTTATTTTCCTCCTTCTCCCTTTCCCTATCTGGCAAGAAACTTGTATCTACATCTGGATTTTTTTTATCTTCTTAATCGCGGGGCCATCAGATTGTACAATACATTTTCTGACTGCGGGGATTTTTCGGCATCTTTTCTTCGCCGCTAGCACTCTTTCGATTTTCACGTTCCATCTATATCAAAGCATCAAATACACGTACAAAAACACAAATTATGAGATAATCGGGATCATAAGAAGATCGTAAGAAATTACTTGTGAGTATCAGGACTTGTGAGATGTTCGCTCAATTTAACGGCGACTTTTCTCTTGCATTCCGCGTGACCGACGGTACATGTCCATTTCGTGACATCTATCTAGCCTTAACATCTTTGTGATATCGTCATCATTAGGATTTTCTTCATATCCTATCTTCTGAAGAAGCCCATCGAAAATTTCTTACATGTATAACTAGATGAGATTCAAAGCACTGAGCAGAAATCACATATATATATATATATATATATATATATATATATAAACCGCACACATAACATCGTGTTATTTTTACATTAATTATATTATTATACACATTAACTCAATAAGCGTTAAACTTGCATACATAAGTGAATCTCGCGTTTTATGTGAAATAACCTAACCTATGTTTACGCGAGCGTTACTTCTGTAGTAACTTAAAAATAACCTAACCTATGTTTACGCGAGCGTTACTTCTGTATAACTTATGATACGATAATTCCTCCGCGTAAACGAGAGGTTTTATAGTAACTACGATGATATCGTATAAGTTGTTACAGAAGTAATACTCACGTAAACAACTACTATAATTTCTGTCACATGTACTTAGTCACGTATAAGAGTCACGGTGCGGTCTCGCTTCGCGTGTACTTGACGTGAGACACTACCGTGTCTCTTGATAGAATATATATTATATATTATAGGATAATTACATGTAATAATAAAACAATTACCTTGAATCGCGACAAAGAGTCACGTATACTACGTTTACGCGAGCGTTACTTCTGTAGTAACTTACGATAATTCATCATCACTCGTTTACGCGGAGTAAATTATCGTATAAGTTATGTACAAATCCCGTTTACACGAAGAACAATCCCGTTCACGCGAACGAATTATCGTAAGTTACTACAGAAGTAACGCTCGCGTAAACGTAATAACGGTCGGTCTCGCTCTGCGCGTATTTGGCTGTCACTACCGTGTCTCTTGACGATAGGTTAAGACTGACTGTGACAGCGCGCTGAACGCACTGTCTGCACTGCGTGCAGCACACATCTGCACTGCGTGCAGCACACACACGTATAATCGAAACTGGCGATACCAGCACCGCCAGTGTCGAAAAAGTGAAAGTGACATTTCTCTGAGTCCTCTGATTGGTTGATTGAGAGACATCGGCGTTAGTACAAGTATCTTAATATAAAATTTTCACATTTTCGACTTTGCGTCGCAATATCTCCGCTCGTAGGGCACGTAGCGGAAAATGTTATAGGAGATACCCCCCCAATTCGAACCCCAAGCTATCGATCAAGCCTACTTAGAACTTGATCCGTTCACTCGTTATATGAGATCTCAACATCTCGAGTACTCGCAACCCGTCGCGTCGCGTAAAGAGACACGGTCGGTCTCGCTTTCCTGTGATGATGACGCTTTTGATGAATTTTTCTGACTTGACGCGAGACACTACCGTGTCTCTTGATAATTTATTGTGTTTCCCATGTGTTTGGAAGAGCGCACACGTATTTACTTATCCTTGACTTTATTAACACCATCTTGTTTTTTATATCTCCAAACTGAATGATAATGGGTACTTGTACTTCTTCAACAATTTCTTGAAATTGCGTGTATTGTTTACTATTGCTGATTCTGATTGGAGTAACAATAAGCGTGTGACCTCTAATGAATATTGAGCCTTTGCTGTCGCGATAGAAACCAACAATTTGTAAAACAGTATCATTTTTCAGTAAAATGATAGTATCCCTGATAACCGCCAACGATAGAAAACGATAAAAAATTTCTTATCGTTTTTAATATGGTTAGTGAATCGTTTATTTACGATACTCTATCAGAAATTCACGTTACAAAATACTTGGGATTCTATCGTAAATGTCTTATCAGCTGCACATCAGTTTCTATCGTTTTTAATATGGTTAGTGAATCGTTTATTTACGATACTCCATCAGAAACTCACGTTACAAAATACTTGGGATTCTATCGTAAATGTTTTATCAACTGCACATCAGTTTCTATCGTTTTTAATATGGTTAATGAATCGTTTGAATTAGTTTTAGTCAATCCATTTCAATCGTTACGAATCGTGAATTAAGGAATCAGATTCATAATTTTTTTCAATCGGTTTTTATCGTTTTGAAGAACGCCGGGAATGGGCAACTAGCGCCAGGAGTCGGAGGCCGCTGGGCTCGGTGTTCGGTGTCCGGGGCGGCTACCGCCAGGAGGTCCTTATAGGAAGAGATCCCTTCAGTTACGATACTAGATTTCTCTGCTTTTCGCCTCGCAGGGGGTCTGTTTATGTATTATGACTGGATGTATTTTAAATACAAGAAGCGCTTTCCATTATGCGCAGCCTAGCGGCATTGTCGCGAACTAATCGCCGATTTGGTTGATGCGGATTCAATTTATATCATTGATATACGATAAAAAACGAACCGATTTGCTGCCGTAAAGAAGATGATAAGTTATATGTCAGAAAATCTTGATAAGAAACGATAGATGTATCGGTTCGGTTAAGTCGTATAAATATCGACGAGATGTCTATCGTTTTAACCTTATAAAAACATATACAAAGCAGAAGGCTTTCAAACGATTCAATTTATATCATTAATATACAACAGAAAACGAACCGATTAGCTGCTGTATAGGAAGATGATAAGTTGTATGTCGGAAAATCCTGATAAGACACGATAGATGTGTTGGTTCGGTTAAGTCATATAAATATCAATGAGATGTCTATCATTTTATTCTTATATATCCGTATTAATGCATACGGTAAAATTATTACCATAAATAACGATATATACTATATCGTGTATATACGATTGATTCAGACGGACAATAATTGTACATATAGAAAACGATTCATAATTAACTATAAAATTTGTATAGTTATTTCCTTATTCGGATCTAAAACGATAGAAACCGATTCGATTCGATTAATGTTTTATCTGTCTTCTAAATATGCAACGATAGAACCGATAAGATACGATTAAAAACGATACAGATGTAGCCGTTTTTAATCGTTTTCTATCGGAGGTGGTTACCAGGGATCGTTTGCTTTTTAGGGCGAGTATATGTTACACTATGATATACGAATCCGCGGAAAATACATCGATTATATACTTTGACAGTAATGTCATCGCGTAATATTGAAAAATCTCTCGGATCCGTGCAAAATTCACCTTCACCTATGAATACAACATCGTTGAGGTTGCTGTTAACATACTTACAAGGGAACGGTCGGAAGTGTTCCTACCCGATTTGGATGCGCTTTGGATATGTTGTTGAGCATCAAAAAATATTAGACTCGTATTTTTTTTTTGCTGCGTATCTCGACGTTTAGGGGTTGAAACAACCCCTTAAAAATAACGACCGATTTGGATGCGCTTTTTATATGTTGTAGAGCATGAAAAAACATTAGACACGTGTTTTTTTTTTAGCTGCGTATCTCGACGTTTAGGGGTTGAAACAACCTCTTGAAAATAATGTTTTTTGATGCTCTACAACATATCCAAAGCGCATCCAAATCGGTCGTTATTTTTAAGGGGTTGTTTCAACCCCTAAACGTCGAGATACGCAGCAAAAAAAATATGAGTCTAATATTTTTTGATGCTCAACAACATATCCAAAGCGCATCCAAATCGGGTAGGGACACTTCCGACCGTTCCCTTGTTAGTTAATCTCCGATGAGAAAATAAATTTTGAGAAAACTGTAGAGCACCTTTTGAGTGAAAAGTATTGCCTTCACAAGTACTTTGAAATATGCTCAAACGCAACAATTTCTTGCTCATTTGTTGGTATACACCTTTCGGTCCATTCAATTGTTGCTTGCATATATATATTCCATTTTCGAATTGAAACGTAGAGTTACCCCATAAAGGTCCACATTTTATAACAGATTGTACAACGTGTGTAATAACATGTACGTTAAAAGTCATTGCGGTTTCTCCATAGAAGATTTCGGTTTCGCCTACAAAACGCATGAGATCTATTTCGCACTCTTTCAAATCCAATACAGATATCTCGGATTGAAGAAGGCGATATATACTTTGAGAAAAAAGCATAAACGAATCAAGTGCTTTGTCGTCTAAAACATCTTTTAAGCAGGGATAGCAATAAAAGAGCAGCCATGCTCGCCATTCCGTCGCTTTCCATTTTGCTGCATCGACTAATGAACGGGGCAGTCTATGAATTTCGTGAGGAGATTGCATAGCGAGTAACCGTCTATTTATTTCTATTCGTTTTGTTCTAGACAAATAGAATTGATGTTTCGGATTACTTATCCACATATTCCACATTTGCTGGGTCACTCCCAATATAAAGGTGTGCATGTATTCTAAAGGAAAGTTCCAAATGCAATCGAATGATGGTATTTTCGAGAGAACTGTGAGTCCTTTTACGCCTCTGACAATTTTGTGTAATTTGGTGGCGTTTATTGCATCTTTCAGATATTCGTCATGCGTCCTCAACGAAGGATTCTCGTCATCATCGCTTGTTAGCATTGGATACCTCATTGTGTCAATATGTTTTCCGAACGCATAGCACCAACTACAACCATAATGCCCATTAAACTGTAACCTACTTGCTACCAAAGCTCGTGCTGGCGAATCGACAGGTGCGTTCAACGGTCTTACAATTATCATTTTAATTTTTCCACTCGCTGTTGTTAATTGTAATTCACGATTCATTAGTCGAAGTACCATTTTGACGAAAGTATTCAAGTACAGATTCATAAATTGCGGTGATGGTTCTTTCGATCCTATCCACAGAGAACATACAATTGTGTTTTTAAAACGCAAGGATGGTGAAAGTTCGTTGACTGTAATTTGAATAGGCCAGAAACTTCGTTTCGAACTTCGGAAAAGAGGTGCACCGTCCGTATTAAAATTAAAAGTAATCAGTGACGCATTTGACCGATTTTCTCTGTACACATTTTTATACGTTTCGCTGTCGTACACATCACATATTGTTTCATTTCGATATTGTGTATTTTATTTTCAATCATTTCCAAATTATTAACTAAATCGTCAAACACATCTTCTCGCTGTAGAAGCAACTTTATTTGATATTCTATATCAAGATTTATAAAATAATTAGGACTTTCTGTTGTTAAAACATATACTTTTTTACATTTATCGCAGATTATCTGTTGCGTCGAAAAATTGGTTGACTTTATCGATTCTAGCAAGGTGACATTACATTCCGAACAGTAGAAAGAGTGTATGATATTTTTTGCAAAGGTGGATTATACAGCTTTGTAACTCGATAAGAACTGACGTCCCAGTCCTCGAATTGAAGTCCTGCCAGTGTTTTAATTAATTCGAGAATTGCAAGCTGGGCTTCGCATGAAAAGCGATGCCTTAATGACAAACCGTCGGTCATCTTTTTGACATCGGATACTGTTATTCCAGCTGCAGGAAATATAAGCAGATTATCATGAAAGTTTCTTCTATTATTGATATCTTCATCAGAGTCATCTAAACTATCGTTAGAATCGTCACTCGTGTCATTTGCCATTCCATAATAAGTAGGATTTGATTCTTCATGGAGATGAACGCTGCTGTCAATCGAAAAAAGCCGGGGCAATGATTCTCCGGTTCATCACTATCATTTGTGGACGCATCATTCATATGCTTATCACCAAAACTGCGCTTCATAACATTTTTATGAGCAAAGCTAAGAGCAGTTGTATCCTGTCAAAAAACGTACGAATATATAAAAGAAGTTAAAAATACATTTCCAATTCCCAGCAAACACAGTCTAATGTTATATAACATATGTAAATATATATATTTTATATTTTTATTATATGGCAGTTATATTCTGTATTTGCTGAGTTAATACTCTTTATAACTGTATAATATATTTGTTGAAAGGTTTACATTATTGAGAGCTATGACCACAATTGCGTTATGTGTACACTTTTTTCATATTTATGTGATATACAAAATAATTTGTCGTACAAAAAATTTCTCAACACAAAAGAATTTCTATTTATTGTCATCAATTCAGAAAAATTTTTTCATTAATATTTGGACAATTTATTTGTTTTTTATTCAAATAAATGATAATAAAATATTCAGTATAAGTGATTTTTCTTAGACTTACATCTGACATAACATCAAGGCAAACCAGTTCTGAAACTGGAAGATCAAATTCTGAATGATTTTCCAGCGGACTATTGGAAGTGCCTAGAAAAAACGTACATTATTGTAACTCTTAAATTATGTATTTAATTGTTCAATGTTGTAAGAAAATATCATATGGTTGACATATTATGATATATTATGTGAAAATAGAAGGGCCCGTATAATTTGAGCAGACCATGTCACAAATGCCCTGTATATGTACATATGGAATACGGGCTTTCAAATTTAATTTAATATAATATTACACAAATTTTGTTAATGCAAAAGAAGGTAAAACTTTGGTTTTGTCAATTAAATTGACATATAATTTCTACGTATGAGGCATTTACGGCAGGAGAGGCACAGACTTTCTATTCAAATTTCAATTGTATATTCTTCCAGGCTTCGAAATGAAATATGCAAAGGTGTAATTTCAATGTGTCTTTATACTTATTTCATGTGTCGATTCCTTCGAGAGTCCTGTTAATTTATATCCGGTCACTCTATCTTCATTTACATAATTTTTCAAAGTTCAAGGTTTCAAGATGGAATTAAAGTACAAAATAATAAAATATGTTTATAGAAATAAAATTTCTGCATATATAGAGTAGATTCTCTACATCTATTTTGTTGTTAAATTACATTCTGTACTAACATGATATGTCTCACTCGAATCGTGTTAAATATTTCCATAAATCTACGGTAAGTGAGAGGAATACGTATCCGTAGCAGTAAGCCCAAATTTTATACTTTTCATGGAATTTATTAAAAATATCTTACTTGATGGACAATCGCCGTCCTGCTGTAATTTAGCAGCATCACTGCAATCACGATTTCTTCCTGATTTGAACCTTATTTCGTTTCAACGCTTGTGCGTCCGAGGATCTACCGACGAGCTTCTGTAGTCGGGATCCAAAAAACTTAGGTAATGCTTGCGTTTATTTGTACGATCCATTTTGCGTTGAACTGCTAAAAGATTATTATATCTATCAGTAAATAAAATGGAATTGAAAAAACAAAAACGGACAAAGTTGGAATTAAATAGAATTGAGTATAAATTCAATTGTCATGCCGTGTATAATCATTTTTATTATTTCAATTCCAATTTTGTCCGTTGTTTTTGTATTTTCAATACTATTTTGTTTATTGGGATAACAAATAAAATATAACCTTTATGTTGTACTAACCTTAAATGCACGGATTCAGATTATAGTTGCATAATAAATGACATCGCGAAAATTATAGACGGCGACTATATAATATAAAAATAGATGATCGACTTACTTTTTTGCAACTAGCAATATATGCTGGGTCTGCTGTATTTTCACTGAATTTCGCTGGATTTCACACACCGTGTTTTGGAGCGAAACTTTCGCTTTCACTTGACAGGGAATGTTAACCAACAATCGACATTCGGCACATGTTTACGCGCGAAATTCAACATGCATACCGTCATGTGCATATACCCGTCAGCCATATTGGATTCTATAAAATGAGCCGAATGTGATTGGCTGTCTGCTTCCCTCTATTTTTGTTACTACTATCTATGGAAATGACCGTATTCTTCCCGCGCGTGCTATCATGAAGAATATAGTCAAGATCATCCACAAACCGAAAGCAGCGGCTGAAAGTGGCCGAAAAAGCTCAACGATCGGGAAGGTGAGGTATAATACAAAGTCGAAAAAAACGATCAGCAACGGGATACAGTACCACGTATAAGAAAAATGTACGCATTCGTGCAATTTGAGGGTTCGTCTGGAGAGTGCGAACAAGATATAGTGCCAGTGGCAAATATTTTCGGCGGAAATTTTGACGTTAATAGTTTCTCTAAGACGACAAAATACAAGATTGCATGGAATGGAAAATCGTACTAGGGTTTGGTGTTGTGTGTTGGTGGTAAGTTATTATTTTACACACGTATTTTCTCTCTTACTGTAAAGTGCATACATATATATATATATATATATATATATATATATATATATATATATATATGTATATGTATATATGTCAAGCAGCCTTATTGCAAAAGCTAGCCTTTTTGCGAAAGACCGTCCTTTTGCGAAAGCATTAATCGTTTCTTTGATAAGACTGACGTATTTTAGACTTTTTGCAAAGTGCCTTATAGCCGGCCTAGCACCAGCCCATGTGTGCCAAAAAGCCTAAAGTGCGTTCAGTCTTATTGAGAAACGATCAGTGCTTTGCAAAAGGGCGGCTTTTCGCAAAGAGAGGTTAATAGTCTTTTTGCAAAAAGGCTGATTTTGCAATAAGGCTGCGACATATATATATATATATATATATATATATATATATATATATATATATTCAGTCAGCAGGATTTGTTATATTTATTTCTCTTTCAATCGACATTTTGTATCTTTTATCTTTTTATGTGGAAAAAATAATATATATACATATAAATTATGAAAAAATCGTCACGATACTCTCCCTATAGATGTTTTTTCCATGATAGTGCATTTAATTAATAATAATAAGTATTCTTACAGATGTGTAGCTTCAAAGTAGCCAGTCATAAAAGTATATGTACACAATATTTTAATTCTTACAAAAAAAAGGTATTTCTTATTGTTGTACTGACTGCAGAATTGCACATTATTGAGGGTGCATTCCATTATTCTAGGATCATTCATCTTTCTTGAACCGCATATTTTGACAGAAAATTAATGACAAGAAATGACGTTTTCAGTACTCGCAACGAATAATGGAAAACACCTTTTCTATACTGCTTTTTATCAATCAACAATATTAACACAAAGAAATAATTTTTTATTCAGAAACTGAGAATCAGGTAGAAACAATCGTGGAAAAGTCGAGGCTCAGACGAATGCCGATGCATTTATGTAACACTGCATCAGATGATTCTGACGAAAAATGTGACCCAAAGAAAGGGTCAAAGAATAAGGTATAGATAGTTCAATTTGTCAGTTTTTTTTTAAAGAAAACTTTTTAAAAAAGTTGATTTTTTACAATTAACCCAAAGAAATCAGTTTTAATGAAGGTTTTTTTCTATAATCTTTACCCAGATAACATGCATGTTGCATAAGACGTCGTAAAGATATCTTAAAGGTATCTTAAGATATCTTAGTTGTCTTAAAGATATCTTTACGACGTCTTATGCAACATGCATGTTATCTGGGTACCTGGCAGAGTAAATATTATTCGCGTGTTAAAAACTATGCATGCAATTATTTCTCGTAAAAATAGATTATTATAATATACAAAAATGCACGTCTTATTTTATGTTTATGTACGAAATGTTTCAAATAATTTAAAAAATAAACGTTAAAAAATCCATAAGTCTAGCCAATATAAGCTAAAAGCCCATATTGTAGAACTATAGTGTATAACATTTTTTTAAGACAATTTTTTTGTTTATGAAGCCTGAATCTAATATTACATATGTATATTCGTCTTATATTTATTAATAAATTATATAATACCGTTTAAAATGGCACACTTTGTATATAGGCCACTGTAAAAGTTGCGGGACAAAAAGAAGACATATTACGAAGAAAGTTGGAACACATGTCTTGAAAAGTAAATGCTGATGTAAGTATATACTTTGTTAATGACGATATACCCCAACCTACAACCCTAAAATAAAATATATTTTAGCAGATGAGACTTAATGTAATTTCCTGATTTTTTATATAAATAAAAAAAAAGTTTTCGTACATTTTTATAAGGAATACGCTACATGATTTTGAGTTACCAGCGCTACATTTGGAGATAGCCTATATGCTTTTTACTAAGAGTATGTATTTAGAATACGAAGTTTTTATAAAGAAACTACCGGTTTTGATACTTAGCTTCCCCACAATGATATATTAAATGTAACAATTTAGGAGCAAGTTAGGTAATCCCCAAATTTTTTAGTTAATTTTTTTACATATTTTTTTAGCACTTTTAAAAAATATCCTTTTTTGACCATTATTGAAAAACTTGCATTTTCAATAAAGAATTTGCAAATTAAATAGAAAGTTCAGGTAGACTAAAAAATAAAATTAATAATTTCAATAAAGAAAATTATTCCCCAATCCTGACCATACTTGTATTTATTTCAATGTTTTTAATTCAAAAGTTATTTCAATATACTCTAAGAAAATCTGTACAACAATTAAGAAAAAACCTACAAACATACTCAAAATGCCTCTTACTTTTAGTTAAGGGGGAAACCTGATGTAACACGCTGAAAATAAAGTAATTTTTGGGAACTTTTTTTAAAAACACAATTTTATGAAAGTTTTTGAAATTTTAATATGTATTAAAGGTACATCTCTAGATATAGAAAAATTTTATTGTTGCAAAATGGTGCATACATCAATAGATATAATGACGGCTGTCTAAAAAGCCTCGGCATCGGACTTTGCAATCGGCTTACAGCATAGCACTTGTTGTAACAGTATTATATCTGTCTGAAACAGAAAATTCAAAATTCTTTAGCCTTATAATGAAATTCCGCTATGAATAAACCTATTTGCGAAGTAAAAAATGTAAAATAAAAAAATAACGGGACTTTGAAACAAATACTGCGATTTTTACGATCACAATATTTTTTCAGTTTCGTTATTTTTTAATTTTGCATTTTTTACTTTGCAAATAGGTTCATCCATAGCGGAATTTTATCATAAGACTAAAGTATTTTCGATTTTCTATTTCAGACAAGTACAACAGGCACTATGCTACACGCCGATTGCAAAGTCCGACGCTGAGACAGCCGTCATCATACCTATTGATGTATGCATCATTTTACAAAATATTTATTTTATATCTAGAAATGTACTTTTAATACATATTAAAATTTTAAAAGGTTTCATTAAATTGTTTCTTAAAAAAAAATTACCTTATTTTCAGCGTGTGTTACATCACGTTCTCCTCTTAATATCAGTTACTTAAAAGACATTGACTATCAAAACGAGAAAGTTATTTTATCTGTAACTTGTGTAGGGAAAAGAAATAAATGATGGAGAAGGACATTCCAATGGGATGTATACAAATAAAGTATGTACCATAAGTTTCGCATATATCAAATAGGAAATAATTCACTAACTAATTATGCACATTACTTATTTGTTGTCACACAGAAAAATAAAATACAATCTAAAGAAACATGTTCGAAGAGCACGATTGCATCCAGAAGAAAGCACATGTCTTGGCGGAATCGGTAATATAAGACTTACTAAAACTTTTAAATCTCGAGGTTTAAAATTTGTTTTTACTTGTTTTCACTGTTTATTCGCATCAGATATTTGTTTGCGTAAATCCATTTTATTCCAAATTGCATACTGTTCACTTAGAAATAAATATTTAACGTGGGTAAGTACTTTTGTCAAAACTGAAAACTAGACACTGGACTATCACATTTCAGTCGCACTAGAATGAAAACTGCGAATACAAATTTCGACAAGTGCGTTTAATATTATTCTTTCTTTTTGGTATGTAGTTTCTAATGAAATGGAACGACAATAACATACACGAGTCATTGCTCTATCTGATAAATAAGAAATCTCGCTTAGACTTTTGGGGGTTACGGAAAGTTGGTGGAGGAAACTTGAAGATGTCTATAATCACTGTACTGGGATAATTTCCTTCATTGGAACGGGGATATTCATTGGAGCGGGGTTCACTGGAACAGGGTTGCACTGTATGTGCATTATTCTCTATCCATATATAAAAGATGTTGGGAGAGGGTTTTCGAACACCTGTGTAGAAAATTATATGCGTAGAAAATTCGTTCACATACTCCATCTAATTTTGTATCAAAATTGATTATTATATACCAATTACAAATTATTAAATTACAGAACAAAAAAAAAGAGCAAGTTCAACAAAGTGAAAGTTCAACAAAGAAAGGGCCAAGTGTCAATGTCAAAAATGCGGTCCCTTGCTTGACCGCAAAGATTGACGTAAGCATTACATGTATACATTTTATACGTATATTCCAATATAGTGATAATTAAACAAGAAATTTCAAACCGATACGTGATAAATACAATTAAATACGATATATCATATTCGGTTAAGCTGAATCTTTAGTGCTAATGTTTCTAGTGTAATTTTACATACATCTTCAAGTTTATGCAAAATAGTGATAATTTTTTAAATAATTTAAAAGAAACCTGTCTTTTTTTATGTACAGATAAAGAAAACTAAAACTATCCTCATTATTCTTTCGTACCGAAATTGTATACTATGTAGTAATAATATTTTGTTTTGCAAAGATCAACGTATGCATTATATGTATGTATATGTATTTTGTACATATATTCCAAAAGTGATAATTTTTTCTATAATTAAGGAAGCTAATCGTAATGGTTCCTTCATAAAAGAAAGAGACAAGCACCTGGAATTAATAAAAAAAACTACGTCAAAGTATTGAAAATAAGGATTCAGAAATTAGACAACTGACAACCTTGAACATTGAACTACAAAAGTCCGTAATCAACACAACAGAGGCTAGAATGAACTCCATGAAAGAATTAATCGATACAGTAGTGGCTGATTTAAAAAGTTTGTGATAATGTTCAAAATTTTTTATGTCTATTGTTATTATAAATGCCAATACAATATTTCTTGATACGTGTGAATATTACTTTGCAGTATAGATAATGAACGGAGAACAGATCGATTTAGAAGGGCGACAAAATCGGGATTGTTATCCTGTGGGATACGTTCGACACACCGATAATGAGGTAAACTTATGTCATCAGTTAAACACAGCACCAAAAATGTTGTACTATTTGAAAAATATTATGGGATAGTAAATAATCTAAATATTACCGTGCAATATGTTGGAAATATTTCGAAATATTTCAATGTTATGTGGAATTTTTTATCAATACTTATGAAATATTTTATAGTCTGTCTGAATTACGTTAAAATACATAATATTACATGCTGATATTTCTTAAATATTCTGAGATTCGGCATCGTATAAGTCGTCGTGATATCATAAAATGTCTGAATATTATAGATGCATCTTGGAAATGATATCTGGCTACCCGTACATTTATATGACACTGCGGTTGTTTCGTGCAAAACAGCCTCAAAATTCGTGAAGTATATGGCAATAGCAATTTTTGGAATTAGAACTCTGAAGGACTCGTCAATATCCGGAAAGGTGTCGAATAGAAATATTAAATCAAAACCTAACGAGATACCACGACCTCCTCTCGACAGCAAAAAAATTGGGGCAATAAAAAGTACATATATGTGTGTGAAGGAGTGTATTCTCTCTAAAATGAATTATTTGTGCTGTCACATGAATTTATTAATAACGTTTTTCAGAAATATTACGTTTCTGGATGTTAAGTATCAACAAAACTGAAGAAGAATGTGATCTGCAGGAGATTCGAGTGTCAAAATATATCGCCAGTAAAATTTACGATCTTCGTATAGATCAAACAGAAAAGAAACAGCATAAAAAACGATCACACAAAGGCAAAGGGCCGTTGAATTCCTCATTACCCAAGCAGGGGATCTCTGCACATGACGAACAACCAGAAACCCCGGAAGCAGCGCATGAACGCCAAGAAGAAGCAGGCGGTTTTCAATACGATGATGAAGACCTTCATAAGGCCGACTCTGACATTTCTCAACATTCAGACACGTCAGAAGAAGATGAGGCAAAAGAATCCAATAGTAGTTTTGAGGACTTACCTATGTAGAGGTCTAATATAGCTGAGTCTGAAATATGGATTTGTATTAATTAAGTTGTTCAGGATAGAAATCAATGTAACACGTAATTTTCATTTCTGTAAGCATTAATTTGCCCATTTGTTTCTAAGATTAGTTTACCTTGCATGCAAAGAAAACATGTACGTTTTAGTTTTTGGACTGCAATTTAAATAAATTATTTCTACCTCAATTTGTTGTTGAATACGTGCGTGATTAAGTCAATTTACTGTTACATATACCGCATCAGTATTCAAACAGATACAGTGCTAGTTCACTGAAATAACAGGTTCGGACGCGATAGAATACTAGCATGAATGAATCAGGATTTTCGGATTCAACATGATAGAAGTCGTCAGACAATCAGTATTCAACGAGATACTGGGCTACTTCCTCGAAAAAACGAGTTAGGACACGAAGGGATACTTGCATACATGAAACAGAATTTTCTGATTTATCATAATATGGGAGATATAATAATCAATATTCAACCAGATACAATGCTACTTTATTGAGAAAGCTACTTAGAACAGGATAGAATACTTACATAATTGAATCTGGATTTTCTGATTCAACATGATAGGCGTAGTCGGATAAAAGATTCTGTATATCCGATTTTTACGATCAGATATGACACGTTTGAATCAAATGATAAATCCTATTCAATATGATAAATACTGATATAAACAACTTTTTATTAATATACATCTGGATAGGAAGGAGTAAGTAAATATCGTATTAAAACAGACAGTTTTGAGAATCACGAATCTTGACATTGAGATATAAATTGATATTCAGACAACGTGAATTGCGATATTCAACCTGATACGAAATATGCAACTAAAATTCCGGATTTATTTTTATTAACTACGAATACCTCTTACTATATACTGTGATAAAGGTTGTGTATCTGGATTTCACGATGATGGATATGAAAAACTGGAACCAAATCCCCTATTCAACTTGATAGAAAGTTTTTCTATCAGTTTCTATCTAGCCTCTTCGCGTTTACGACCCCGCATATTTATCGTGTATTCGCGTATGTGTCCTTGCGTTTTTGTCGTGCCTTCGCGGATGGGATCTCTTATCCGCGTTCTATTCCGTTTCGCATTTGTTTGTTGCGTGATTACCGCGTTCGGTCTCGTTCCGAACTGGCTCGTGACACTTATATATATATACCTTCTCATATGAAATACATTCTCATTCTTTCTGTTATTATTTAATGTGTGTTGATTGCGCTGCGCTCCTTCCTCACCTCCCTCGACAAAGGACTGACACCCTGAGTTAGCGTTACGCACTTACGTGTGGAATCGAGTTATTGAAACGTGGTACGCGTAATCGCACCTGGCGCCCATTCTTAGTGTTTCGTGGGAAAGTAATGTCGCGGATTCTGTGAAGCTACCGTCTCGTACCGGGAATTTGCGGCAGCGCTCCTCCGGCTAGCGAGACCGTAGGAAAACGGGTCGCAATATGTCCAGACATAATTTTAATTCGTGAAATTAAAATTATGTCGGGACATAAAAATAATTTTGAATTTTTATTATGTCCCGACATAATTGTAATTCATCCAATTTTTATTATGTTCGACATAATTTAAGATCATTAGTAAGAATCGCTATTTTTCTTAAGACAATTATTTTTTGAAACTTTTATATTGTGTAGAATTTAATTTATTCTATTAAAAAGTAAAACGGTGTTCCATAGGCTCGTGTCAAGACAGGCGGAGTGGCAATTATTATTATTATTAATAATCAATTAATAGATGGCAATAAGAGTCAGGCGCGGTACGTAGTGCGCAAGTACAGAAATTAATAGTTACATAGTAACAAATTAAAATGTATATATATATATATATATACATATATTCCCAACTAATAGACTGCGCGCCGATTATTTGTCGGACTTGAAACACAGCTATCGTTGGAAATTTTAATACCCTTCCCTCCCCGGAATTAAATATACGCGATTTAATTCTTAAAAAACTGTAAAGAATTTATTGCGAAAAATATTACCTCAGCCAGGATTCGAACCTGGAACCTCCCTCATTCCGTGAAGGGCGTCGTGCCAATTCGACTACCGAGGTAATATTTTTCGCAATAAATTCTTTACAGTTTTTTAAGAATTAAATCGCGTATATTTAATTCCGGGGAGGGAAGGGTATTAAAATTTCCAACGATAGCTGTGTTTCAAGTCCGACAAATAATCGGCGCGCAGTCTATTAGTTGGGAATATATGTATATATATATATATATATATATATACATTTTAATTTGTTACTATGTAACTATTAATTTCTGTACTTGCGCACTACGTACCGCACCTGACTCTTATTGCCATCTATTAATTGATTGACATTTTCAAGAGTCTAAAAGACATATTTTATTATTAACAAATCTTTACGTTATCATATTCTCCCTATCCCTGATGTTGACGGATGCGAAATTTTATTAAGGGGGGATTCTAGTGTAGCAGGGCGAAAAATAATGATTTTTTGGGAATTTTTTTTAAGAAAACTATAAGTGATATCGGATTAATTTTTTTGCGATATAAAGAGGCATTCTTAAAGAAGAAAAAATATATATTTTTTTAATTTCATTAATTTCACAGCCACACAAAAAAAAATTTGCGGAGCCAAAAAAGCGACCTATATAGCATTGTAGTATTGGTCGAGCATAGTCGAAATCCAAATTTTTGGAATTTTCTGCTTACCAGTTTTTTTTTTTATTTGACCTTGAATTTCGGGTTTAGGGTGAATTCTTCCAAGTTGGCTACTAAACATCTGAAATCGTTTTTTTGAGCTGTAAAGTGGATTTTGGTGTAGCTTTTATGTTAAAAAAGGTTTTCCCGAGTTTCGGTCGCGAAAAAAAAATTTTTTTTGCAAGTTATTAACAATAAAAGTATAATGTTACAACACGATCAACATTTTTTTCGTGAACGGCTAAACGGATTTTAACAATTCTGACGTCAATTTTTTTATTTATAAACGTACATTCTAGAAATATGCTTTTGGATATACAAACATCGAATTTGTTTATAAAAATATTAATTGTTCATAACTTTATACTTTTTTTCCACTCGAAAGTCAATTTTCACTGCACGTTATTGTACATTTTTTGTGAAGACATATTTTTAGTCAGATTTTAGTCAGAAAATGGACTTTCGAGTGGAAAAAAAGTATAAAGTTATGAACAATTAATATTTTTATAAACAAATTCGATGTTTGTATATCCAAAAGCATATTTCTAGAATGTACGTTTATAAATAAAAAAATTGACGTCAGAATTGTTAAAATCCGTTTAGCCGTTCACGAAAAAAATGTTGATCGTGTTGTAACATTGTTTGAAATACCGCGCTGTATCGATAGAGGAGCAAATGTGTGCTGCCATCTGTCGCAGTTTAAGTCAACACTCGAGTCCGTGAAAAGCTCTATATAGGCCAATGCGGGCCCATAGTAACGTGCATGGAGGGGGTTGCGCGCGCAGCGGCGCAGCCGTATGATGATGTAGCGCTACCTGGCTTCCGGTTTCGGCACGGAAGTTCGGCTGTTCTTGAGAGAGCGTGCGTTCACTACGCTTCTGTTCGCCGTCGTAAAAGTCACACGTGCTGAGTCAAGACAGACTCGTAATCTCATTGTACTTGTATTAAGCTCGCGATCTCGCGTATAGAGTTCAGCGGAATTCCGGCTGAAGTAAAAGGAGAAACCTGATACATCAGGTGCTAGATTGCATCAGCATATACGATACGGACGAACAAAGGAGATGGCCATCGCCATTATTTTCGTTATTGAAGGATGTCCGCCATTACGGATACTCTGACGATTGATGGAAATTTCAAAGCCTTGAGGTATAAAGGCATACGGCTGACGATTGAGATGGAATTCTTCATATGGGAAGATCCACAAACAAGGTAACTCTCGTTGTTCAGTTAAAGGAATCATTGATCTTGAGAATGGGCTAAGGTGCTTTAGCTAAATGGCGATCTCTGATTCCAGAACATTCGAGAGATTCAGTATTACGTTTGGATGGTGATCACACAGAGCGCCCGTAAATTCGCGTGGCATTTCGATCCCATCCCCGGGCCTTCTCACTTTGAGTGACGAGGACGGATGAGAAGCTACAGGCTTAAATTACTTCTTTGAATGGTGATTACACAGAGCGCCCGTAAATTCGCGTGGCATTTCGATCCCATCTCCGCGCCTTCTCACATTAAGTGACAAGGACGGATGAGAAGCTACAGGCTCAAATCACTTCTTTGAATTCTTAAATTTGGTTGCAACCACGTGTAAGAGTATTTTGTATGTGGAGAATCAAGTTATTTACCTATGGTAAATAATTCGTCAATTGTAAACTGAATATTAGTAATTGTTTGAAAGACACGGCCGTTGTCAGTAAAAGCTATATTTCATCTTTGTAAATATCTCGCGAACTCAATACGATTGATTATAATTATATTGAATTATTTGAATTCTTTCGATACTTGCGTTGCATATACTTTGCTCTATATTATTAATTATCGTTCTGAGAATACTATTGCGTTTTACGTTAGGAGATATTCTTTCTCCGTTCGATATTCTTTTATTCGACAAAACATGGATAAATGCGTACGTATTTCAATTGTCTTAGATTAACAAACCACTCAGATGACGATTATCATATATGTTCATAAGCAGATCATCTTTATAGGAATATTATTGTTCTCATCAGCTCAGTTTCACGGTCTGATTTTGACTGTTCTTTAAATCATAATAAGCCTAAAAGTAAAAGATGTACGCATTCTTCCATTATTTATTTACTACTTTACAAGATACTTTGTGAATTTATAATGTTATCGATATTAATAACTTTGTTCGTATTAATGGTCTGTTCAACTGTTTAACTATTCAGGAGTGGAATTCATGTTAAATACACTCAACTCTTCATGTTTATAGATATTCTGTTCTACAGAAATCATATTATTTCATAAGCCTTCAACGAATAGAATTTAGTTGAGGATTTCCCTGATAAACTGAAAGATTGCTGTGAGTGGATTGACCATTGATACTAATTTTATGCTTAATTGTTCATCTTATTTTCATGTGATTTATTATTGACAAGACGTTCTCTTCCTTTATCAAACTTAAGAAATTTATGTATTTGATTGATTATTTGATAATCCAAATTGACTTATGTGATTTCTGATTTATGTACGGTATTCTCCATAAGATTTCTAACTTGTGGAATTATTCCTCGGGATAATTATTATCGGGAATTCATTATACGATAAATACATGAACTCAACTTTCTCAAAGATATCGAAGTCTTGTTTCCTTAACACTAATACTAGCTCACGTATCATTCGGTGCGTGTACAAACATTATACTTTTATTGTTAATAACTTGCAAAAAAATTTTTTTTTTCGCGACCGAAACTCGGGAAAAGACTTTTTTAACATAAAAGCTACAACAAAATCCACTTTACAGCTCAAAAAAAACGATTTCAGATGTTTAGTAGCCAACTTGGAAGAATTCACCCTAAACCCGAAATTCAAGGTCAAATAAAAAAAAAACTGGTAAGCAGAAAATTCCAAAAATTTGGATTTCGACTATGCTCGACCAATACTACAATGCTATATAGGTCGCTTTTTTGGCTCCACAAATTTTTTTTTGTGTGGCTGTGTTTTTATCGTGTTGGCGCGTTTTCTCAAAACTACTTTTTCCAACTTGGCGTGCAGGATAACTCAAAAAGTAATCAATCAAATAACTTTCGCCACGCACGATTCGATTCCTTACAATTTTCTCCAGGGATTGAACCTACCGCTACATTTTATTGTTTATTTATAACATTTTTATCAACAATAAAAGATTGATTTTTTAATCGAAAAAACTTTTCTTACGATTGCTGTAACTTCTTCAATTTTTCATATTTTTACTTGCAACTAGGTTCAATCGCCGCGTAATTGATTAAGATTTAAAGAAAATTTTGGTTTTTTGCTTTTAGATAACTCAGCTCGTTGCTACATTGCACGCCGATAACCGTTGCGCTACCGACATTGTGTCACAAAATTGTACGCCAACACAATAAAAATTAATGAAATTGAAAAAAAAATATTTTTTTCTTTTTTAAGAATGCCTCTTTATATCGCAAAAAAAATTAATCCGATATCACTTATAGTTTTCTTTAAAAAGTTCCCAAAAAATCATTATTTTTCGCCCGGCTACACTAGAATTCCCCCTTAATAAAGCTTCTGTTTGGCTTGAATGTGACTCTGGGGGTTACTTATATTTCTCCTAGCGTTAAATTCGGTCTTGATAAATTTGATGAAATTTTTAAGAATAAATCGTATGATAAAATATTAATTGACGGTGATTTTAATGCCAAACATCGTAGTTAGAATAATTTTTATAATGATAATAGAGGCATCAAACTGCTAAACTATGCAAACAAAAATAACTTAAATATTATGCATAGTTCAACTTATTCGCATAAGGCGCAGACGTCCTTCCAATATCGATTTGTTTCTAACTAAGAATCTGAATTACGATTATACGTGCGTAACTGCCAATGAGCTATCTTCTAACCACCTTCCCATTCTTTTAAACATAGAAAAATCGCAAATTAAGAGAAAAACTAATCAGTCACATAAGGTCAATTGGGAAGATTTTAAGCTTGCTACGAGTAGGTGGAGGATAAGACATAGTCTGCAAAATCAGGAAATGATTGATTCCTGTATTCACGAATTACAGCAGTTTCTCTGTGGGGCCTTAAGAAAGTCCACCGAGGTGCAAAATTTTAACTTCAATCATGTAACTTCAGATCCTGCTATAGCTTCAGAAATAGATAAGCTTATCAAACTTCGCAATTACTATCGAAGAAAATACCAACATCTTGGCTCAGATAAATATAAGCTTTATCGTAATACTCTCAATGACATCATTCAAAATAAATTAAAGGAAGCTAAAAATAAAAAATAGTCTGAACGTTTGAAAAAAGCAAAAATTAGCGATAATAGTATTTGGGGGCTGTGGAGGTCACTGCAGAGAAACAAAATCTCTACGCCACCATTTGTTCTTGGCAATAACACTTTTGCATACAATTCACAAGAAAAAGCCGAATTATTTATTGGCGCAAAACTTTCAAAAAATATATCAAGAAGCAGATAGTCTCATATCTCCATATGAAAATGTAGTAAATGAGTATGTTGAACTCTTAGACGAAAAGACACCACAATGTGATCTAAAATTTATTACTCCTCGCTTAATTTTCGATATTATCAAATCTTTTCCTAATAATAAAGCCCCTTGCTCTGATAAGGTCACCACTCCTATGCTCAAAAAATCATCATATAAAATTCAGATCTATTACATTATCTTAAACTCATTTCGATTATATTATTTTTCTTCGTGTTGGAAGACGGCAAAAATACTCGCATTTCCTAAGCCGGGTAAGCCACAAATTTCACCGGCTAATTATAGGCCTATTAGCCTTTTCTCATAAGCTCTCTAAGTAAAGCTTACGAGAAGGTCCTATTCACGCGGATTGATGCCTTTTTATCAGAGAATAATATCATAATCAACGAGCAGTTTGGCTTTAAAGCACGCCATTCAACCATACACCAATTACTTAGAGTCACAGAATCTTTTGCTTTGGAGATTAACAAAAAACGAAGCTCAGCTATGGTATTACTCGACATACAAAAAGCCTTCGATTCTGTCTGGCACAAGGCCTTGCTATATAAATTAAATACTCTAAGCATGCCAGAGTACATAATCAAAATTATACGCTCATATCTAAAGGATCGCAGGTTTGTAGTGAATTTTGAGGGTGAAACGTCATCTATTCATAAGGCTATCTCTGGAGTCCCTCAGGGCTTTATCTTAGGGCCTATTCTATTTAATATTTTTATAAATGATATTTCCAAGGACTCTAAAACTGAACTCGCGGTCTACGCAGACGATACTGCCGTGTACCTCCTCCTGGAACCTGGCACTACTCGTCAGCAGATTACAGAGACATGTTGATGCCATTTCCAATTCTTTAGAGATTGGAAAATGACTATCAATAACGAGAAAACCGAGGCAATAATAATTACTCGCAAAAAATTTCCAAAACCTCCGTCAATAAGTATGTCAGGTTTTAGAGTTCCTTGGGCCACTAAGGTGAAATATCTCGGCGTCAACATCGACGCAAGCTTAAGATGGAAACCAGCAGTTGATGATAGAATAAGTAAAGCTCAGGGAGCCCTTAGAAAATTATATCCCCTTATAAATAAATTTTATTTTATTTAATAAAATGAGTAATCTTAAGATGGAATATAAACTATTACTATATAAGACTTGTGCCAGAACAATGTTACTATACGCAGCTTTGGTCTGGGCTGCAGCGCACAAATCATACATTAAACGCATACAAATCATGCAAAATAAGTTTCTTCGCATCATCCTAAATCTCCCCAAAGTGCACACTACAGAATTACACATTCAAACTCAGACTGAATATATTAATAAAGTTATTCAAGACATGATTCATAAAGCTTATAATCCTGATCACGACAATCCTCTTATTAACAACAAAGACAATTACAACACTGAGGAAATTTCTTTAACTATTAGATATAAACTCCCGAAGCACTTTTTAGACTCGGTGTAATACACACATATTTTCTCTCTCCTTGTTCCTTTTCCTTTCCCCTCGTCCTCTCAGCTAGATTTAGATTATTGTCAATGGCTTTTTGCAAGTTTTTTCCCAACGATCTTACTCGGAAATCAACCGTTGCTTTCCATAATATATTTATATGTAGAATACTAAACTCTTATGTTTTATGCAGGTAATAGGCTGGCTCCTGGGTACTGCAGGCAAAATATATAGGATCCATTAAAAAAAAAACCGCTCGAGTCACCAGTCCTGTCCTGATTGATCCTGATCCTGATCCCGACACGACCACTTCTCGAAACCGCCTCACCAGATTGAGTGCCCTTAACCTCTTCCTCCGTACAGAGAACGGGCCCCCCCCCCCCCAAGGTACGGACTTCCCCAGCTGTGTGCCCCCGGTTGGTTTTACCTGCCCCCTCCTGCCTCTGAGTCGGGCGCCCCCGACCCTTTCCGCCGTACGGAAGACGGGTGCCCCCGACTGAGCTCCTGACCGTCCTCGACACCTGCCTACACCCGAAACTACTCCGCGCGCGAACTCGTCCGCACTAGTAGTAAGTCGAGCGGCTTACCGCGCCTCCGTACTTGTCCACGAATCCGTCCGCGATAAACTACGAACTCGTCCGTCCGTCATGCGTTAGCTATAGGTCAACACACACACAAACATACACCGCGGCTCAGCGGATCGATAAACACACACACACACACACACACACACACACACACACACATACATTCCTCCACCTATCTATAACAAAGTGATAAGAATAAAGAATACTTATTTGTAAAACCAACCAGTGTCTCCACGCTTCCTCATCCTGGCCCGGCAAGCTAATTCCGTGCGAGAAAACGCGAACGTTACAAATTTTAATTTGCAGCTATTTCTTCTAAACCAATGCCGTCCCCCACTTTTATTTATTGCGTAGAATTACTCAGAAAGACCTCCTCTACAACATATGTAAGTAGCAATAAAATCGGTGAAGACTGACTTTTATGCGTATTAATTTTATTTTTTTGTTAAACTAGTATGATCAACCCTTCGTAACACATATGGGGCTTTAAAGCCTTAAGTAAAATTTCTTTCTTGCATTTTTTTCGTGTGGAGAGAAGGAGGCGGTGTTTGATATCCCCTCCCTAAAAAAAGTTGACAGTAAAGGGATTTCGCTGCCGCAGTGACGCTGGTTTCCATCAATGCGTGTTCGAGCAACGACTCGGCAAAATTAAGTGCTCTAAACAGATGTGTAACGGAGGGTCAGTATTTGTTCATTATTTTTTATTTCTGCCAGTAGTCAATATAGATGTTGAACTCCTTTTTTATCTGCCGTGAAAGTATACAGGATGTCCGTCCATAAATGCCCGAGCAAATATCTCACAACTGATTAAAGTTACAAGAAAGAATAAATGTCAAGGAGGCGACCTTACCGATTTCAATGACCTTGACATATATTATATTATCAACAACATGGCTCTGACTAACTTGCAAAAAGTTTTAGCCTTGTTGTTTATTACAAAGTTATTAATAAATCTTGAGAAATATAATAGTTTGTGTCAATGTTAAGGGAAGTAATTTGCTGATATATGTATGTGTATATACAGTACACATATGTAGGCGGGGAAGGATCTGCTACCTCTCCCTCTACGGCAGGGTTTGTGTAGAAAGTTGAAAACCCGAAACGTACAATAATAGACCTCGTTTCGCCCTCTAAGCAAGGGTGGGGTGGACCTCGCTTTGCGTGGTATGGTTCTCTGGACAGTATTGTATACTTTCCAAGCAATAAGCAAAGCGAGATCCGCCCCACTCCATCACACCCCTGCTCATTGTTGGGCAGTGGCGTAACAGGTATTTAGTACGGCGATGTACGTAGTAGGATAGTTCCGCGAGAACGAACAAAACGGCTCAAGTATATTATACAGTACGAAACTTTATTGCACACGTTTACAATTTGTCACGGGCAAGATCAAGGACGGAAGTAAAGAGGAATGAACGTTAGTTACTTTTAGAAAAGGAAAAACGATAGCGCCCTCAGTTGGCGGTAACTAAACAAAAAAAGGTGTCAGCACTGCCTCTCGTGTAGTTCGATAGAAACAGCGCCACTCGTAGGTGCAACTTGCTGCGGAATGGCGGTTATTATAAATCTCCCAACACTCATAAGGCGAAAGAAGATCTATATCATTGTACGGTTCGTTTTTAACTTTTGACGTGAACCGAGGTCTACTCTTACCCACCCCTGCTTGCGATAGCTCCTCCTCCGCCTATATGTGTACTGTCTATATACACATATAAGCAAATTACTTCTCTTACAATTAGCACAAACTGTTATATTTCTTAAACTTTTTTGTTTTAATAAACAACGAACAACGGCTAAAACTTTTTGCAAGTTAGTCAGAGACATGTTCTTGACAATGTATGTCAAGGTCATAGAAATCGGTGAGGTCCCAGTAAGCAAGGAACATTAAATTAACGTTTAGAAATATTGACTTTATGTGTATTTTTTAAACGTTTCTTAATAATGTTATACTGTATGGGATTGCGCCTAAAACGGCGGCAACCCGGCCACCCAATAGGTTCAGCCGCGCGCGCGAACCAAAACAATGTGATTACACCCAAAAAATGGGAAGTGTCACCTGTCACCACTGGATGGCCGCGTTTCGCGCAATTAAAATTACACACGAACAAGGATAAGAAGGCGAGCCTTTCGAGCAACGACCAGAGCTTATTTCGCGCTGACTAGCACTGCTCCGCCTTGGTGTCGAGCGAATGCGTCAGTTTCGCAGAAGCAGCCCGCAACAGAAGCCTCCGTCGGCTCGACCGACGTCGCAGGTTTTACGAGTGGAGAAGGTTGGCTCTTATCGGTGCCCTCGAGTCGAGGTGCACCGCCACCCCTCCACAACGAAGACAAAAGTAGCGCCTACCCAGAGCGGCCGCCACGGCCGGAGCTGGAGAAGGACGACCGCCACCAGCAGAAGGAAGGCCTACTGCTCCCTCAGAGCAAGAGTTGAGGCTCTGGAGGATCTCCATCCCGGAGCAGCACAAACGGCTGACGCGTCCCGAGGCGGACTTAAGCCCCGGCGATCCGCGTCGTAGCTGACCTATCTCGCCCACGAAGTTGCGCCCGAGAGTATCTGTGGCCACACAGACAACGTGGCTTCCGCGATCTCGGCGTACGCTGGGCACTCAAACGGAGCTGCAAGAGGCTTCGCCCGAGCCGCGAGAACACCCAGTGGACCGGCCTCCACCGACTCCCGGGGCCTCTCTAAAGCTAGACGCCAACACCTTCTACACTGACGAGGACCTGCCGGGAAGACGTCTAACGAAGAAGCAGGCTGCCCGGCTCCGCCTGCTGTTCTAAGGGCCTCTCCCTAATTAAAATCAATTCAATTAACTTTTTTGAGAAGAGACCATCCGTCTCCGGCGCCAGTAAGCGCCGTTTAACCAATCAAAAGAGAACTGTATATTTAAAACGAGAAAATATATGTTATAGTGTCGTTATATACATTAAATCGACTCACCACTTCTTTACCCTGCCTCTGCGCTTCCCGAACATATACACATATTTGAAAAATATTATTTCGTAATATAATTTTTCTGAATGTTGTTAAAATATTTTAAAAACGTTACAGAAAATATTTTTTAAATGTTACTCTGACATTTATTTGAAATCAATGCAACAGTTCAAAATTCCTTGTAATTTAGACTTAGAAATAACGTTGGTAGTATATTAATTTTCTGTTGTTATAATGTTATTGTTTTATATTGTGCGCAACGCTCATCGCGACAGCCATGATGTACATTATCCTACATACGATGCGTGAGTGCGTATACACGCGTGTGGATCGAGCAGTGCGGAATGCTCTTTATTTACAGTATATTTATGTGGGGTAAGGTTAGGATGAAGGGTGAAGGTGCGTCGGTTCCCACAATAACGAGTCGTTTGAAATAAAATCTCGCTCTATTTATTCATGTTCTATATAAAAGAAAAATATTTCTTTTATGTGTATGAGTAAGTGGTCGTGTGTGTTAGTATAGGTAATTATTGTGTAGTGTAATATTCTCATTAGGGACTGTCTCGAAATAACTGTTTGCTTATGGACCTCTTCTTTTGGGACAGTTTCTTTAAAGGTATAATTAGATTCCGTCCGGGAGTCCTTGGCTTGCCCTGTGGAGTGGAAGGTGGAGGACTCGGACTCAATCGAGCCCGAAGAGGTCGAGGTCGCTCAGGAGTCTTGAAGACGTGGTCTGGCACGAAATTCTCAGGATTCGCGGGTAGATGCCGGATGCGTGGAATCAGGATCGGTAGGTCGATCGGAATAAGTCTCCAAGGTAGGAAGGTCTCTACCTTGGAGATCGGAAGTTGGTCCTCCGCCGGGCTCTCAGGAACCGGAAAAGTGATTGGAATGAGTTTCCAAGGCAGGAAAGTCTCCTCCTTGGAGATTCGGATCTGTTCCCTCGTCGGAACCTCAGGAACAGGAGTTAGAGCTGGAGTCGGACTAGGTAGAGCTGGAGACGGGCTAGGTAGAGCTGGAGATGGACTTGGAGTAGACGACGCCTTGCTTACGATCGATTTCAGTGCTGCCGGATGGGCTGGGTCAGAATGACCCCAGTTGGCAATCGGCGTAAACTTCCACTTCGTCTTGGTCTTTGGGATGCACCTCCACGGTAGAGTATCTACTCTGGAGGTCAGGATAGGTCGTCCCTTCGTTTTGGTCTTCGGAACAGGAATCGGAGCAGGAGTCGTATTAGGAGAAAGCAACGCCTTGATCTCCACCGGGTAAGGTTTTGCCCGACGGGCTGGGTCGTTACGACCCCGGAAACTCTTCCGCGGCAGGGTGTCTGTCGACTCTTACCGAAAAGAGTTAATGCCCTGCCAAGCAGGTATAGTACGAAGGCCACAAAGAGCACGCTCCGTCCAAAAGAGTATTATGACAGGGGCCTATTAGCACGCCCTGTCTGACGTTCTCGAAGATCGCTGGAGAAGCCCCGCTGAGCTGCCCTAGTTATAGGAATCGGTGTCGAACTTTTCTTACGAGTGAATCCGCCGGCGGTGCGCCGCGTAGCGGGCGCGCGCCGATCCATCCCGCCGATCGATATTGTGCCGCGCGTTGCTACTACCCGTTCCGCGCGCCTTCGCCGCGAGCTGCCGCGCGCCATTGTACTATCCGTGCAGCGTACGTACGGTCGTACGCTCGTGGCGGACGGCTGACCGCTTGTACGCTCGTGGCGGACGGCTGACCGCCACATTTATATATAAGTAAGTAACTATTATATTCTAAAAGTTGTTGTTTGGATCTGTAATGCGAACAGCGCGCCTGCATGCACGGCAGCCCGTTGTGCGTTCCATCGCCCGCTGAGTGGGGCGAGCGCGGCACCCCCCCCCCCGGCGCCGCGAGCGATAACACCTGTCGCCGCGGGGCGGCTGCTTTTCGCGCGGTCACATTTCCATACAAAAGGGTATACAAGGGCATGCCGGCCCAAAGGAAAATCGAGCTCTCTCGCCATTTAACTCCCCGAGCATTACACATACCGGGTGTCAGGAAATAGCGATCGAGACTCACTTACACGAATCCAGCTCCAGCCTGGAGGAATCCCCTCACCGCTACTCGGAGCGAAGAGCGAGGGTAGATTTGCGCCAGCTGTTGAACCCGGTAGAGTCCGCCTCTCCCACCCCACGAACAGGACGAGTTCGCTCGGTGGTGGTCGAGACCAAAGGCTACTCTACACGAGGCTCCAGCAGAGGCCGACGACGTCCACGACAAAGGAGGCGAGCCAGGAGGCCCTCCCCGCCAAGAAGATCACTAGCCAAGGTACCGGCTCCTCCACCTGAGCCGAGGTGGCTGCTCACGCCAATCAGCCTCCCAGAGTCACACCGGAGACTCACCCGTCCACCAGGACTGAGCCTAGCTCCGGGTGACCCTCGGGCTCTGAGGCCTCTACCATCAGACGCCTGGCGAACTATCGGCACACAGACCGATCCGAAGAAGAAGAAGAGCAAGGAGAAGAAGATCGTCAAGCCGGCCCTGCCCTCCCCTGAGATCCCGGAGTTACCCCTCGATCGGGCCCCTACAACTCCGGGAAAAGAGGCCGACGCCAATAACAACTTTGGTCCTCCTCTTAACGCTAGACACGCAGCTAAAGCCAAGCTCGTGTTCTAGCATATTTTGAAAGTCCTGCGCCTGCGCGCAGGCGTAATACATCCTAAAATCAACTTCACAATGTACCTGAGAAAGCAATAAAGCTCTATTTTTACCAAAGATTCATGCTGCACGCTTAAGACTTCCTTTCACGACCAAATTTCCATGCCGTTCCGAAACAGTTGTATATTAATAATAAGAACTCAATTAACCATACGTGCTATGAATAGTAGCTGGTGATGCAGGATTCATTTTCCGATTTACAAGAGAGATTTACAGAAGAGAGGAAATATATATCAAATCTATCTACGTTCTATAATAGACTTGTCTTTGGACATATCAAAAATATCATCAAGGTTCGTCAATGCTATTATTTCGATGGTACCAATTAAACAGTGTAACTTTCTATAAAATAACCTCAAAATTTGGCGAAATATGTAAACGATGACGTATAAAGCTGGTACAATATGTATGGAGACGATTTGTTGAAGAAGTATTGTACGGCTTTAATACCCCAGGTAGCAAACGGTAGTGACGTCAAAATGACGGGCTTTTGACGTCAATTGACGTCAAAATGACGAGTGCTTGCTACCTGGGACATCATCGTTTGCATATATCACTGAAAGAGTAATTTAGTATAAAATTAGTATAAAGTTGATGGACATAACAAACGATCAATATAAACAAGACCAAAACTGACTTTTTATTCATTTCTATATTTTTTTCACATATTTGTGCTATCACTCCAAAGTATATAAATATATTATTGTAAGCATATTTTATATGTACAGGGCAATGAATACCCAAGCAGCATTTTGACGTCCGCCCAACGTTAAGATAAACACACTTAACGTTGGTATCTAACGTTTTCGCTACGTCGTTTCAACCCTCTTTTGCACTAATTTGGGGAATCAAATTTAGGTTGTACCAACGTTGGAATCCGACTTATATAAGTTAAATTGAGGTTACATTTTTTCCACCAATTTTAACATTGGTGTAAGTAATTTTTGTAAACTTTGATTTTGTACACTCTGCTAGACCTGAGGTTATTTTTTCACAACGTAATATTTTAGGTGTAGTTTTCGTGCTTCCATTCAAACCATATGACGGCATTGGTGTAATAAATGTATCATAATACGTACTTATCAATTTGGCACAAATAAAATAGCTTTAGAGGAAAAATATAGTTTGCGCAGTCTTTGATACTATTGTAATTTTGCCGTAAATACACGAACCCAGCACTGAAAATTTATAACGAAACCCACTTTATTAATAAATGATAGGTCGAAATTAGACAAATTTCTTCTAAAATATTCCAATTTACTAAATATTCTATTAAATAACTAAAATTTTCAAAATGTAGATTTTTATTTTTTTTTTATCAAAAAAACTTTTAAAATAAACATGTTCAAGTCAACAAAGTCAAAACTTTAACAACAGATATTATATAAATGCTTTAAATTGTTAATAAAGTGCGTTAAAAAATATAAATCTAAATATACTGGAAAATGGCGGATTATTTGCCTTCCTCTTTGAGGAATGAAAGTGGCGAAGTCAGCGTTCCACACTATATCAAACTTTACGTAGTAAAAAAGGGAGCGATAAATTCTACTAAGATTTGTCTTCTCGTATAAAATAATGAACTTTTTCAGATTTTTGCAAACTAAGTAGGCATCTCCATACCACTGTAGGCAAAATTGTACCTATATTGACTAAAAGTCTTAACAAGGTCACCAAACTGACTTAACATGTCGATAAAGGATCGATTAGTCGAAAATTCTATACTAGATTTGCGAATGCGTCGTATATCTTAACCAAATCCGACCTATGCAATACCATCTATGGTGATCTAGATTATGGTTATGGTATAGCGTTAAGCGTAAGTCGGATTGACATTCTAACCCGTTTTTCTCGCGGTAAAAAATTTACCGCCCGCTACGGCTGGTGCCATTCGACAGTACGAACCGAGGAGCGTCAAAAGGAGACCAGGCAGACGGCGAGCATCCTGGCCGTGCCCCGAAGACGACCGGCCATCCTCGCTCCCGCTGTTGTTTCCGCTCCGCTTCTGACCGCGCTTCTTCACAACCTGCTACTCGCTGCGGGACTCGGCTCACTGTGTTTTTCCGCATCCCTCGGGTGAAATCTCGTTTACTTTGCGCCGCTTCCGCGCGGTCAGACCAGAGACTAATCCCTTCAGCACCCTCCCGCTCGCCTTCCTCCTCCCATCATAGGCATCCCTCTGTGTCTCGTCCCTCCGTTTCGCCGCTTTATCTCTTTACGTGCCTTCCGCCTTATCAGCTGGTACAGGCTATTCGTGCCGGCATACGTGGACTCGCGCCAGTCGATAGAGGAAATTTTGGGTTGCTCTCGTGCCGAGTCTCGGACAAAACTTCAGCAATGGATCATTTCAAAGTAGTGTACATCAAGAGACACGGTAGTGTCTCGCGTTAAGTATGCGGTAGTAGTCAAAAGCGGACTAGTCAAAAGCGGAGCGAGACCGACCGTGACTCTTAACGCGACGCGACGGGTTGCGAGTACTCGAGATGTTGAGATCTCATATAACGAGTGAACGGATCAAGTTCTAAGTAGGCTTGATCGATAGCTTGGGGTTCGAATTGGGGGGGTATCTCCTATAACATTTTCCGCTACGTGCCCTACGAGCGGAGATATTGCGACGTAAAGTCGAAAATGTGAAATTTTATTATTAAGATACTACTCCTAACGCCGACGTCTCTCGATCGACCAATCAGAGGACTCAGAGAAATGTCACTTTCACTTTTTCGACACTGTCGCGCTACTATCGCCAGTTTCGAAATCGGTATGTTATTATACGTGTACGTACTGCGCTCAGTGCAGTTAGTGCAGTTAGTGCAGTCATCAGCCGGTTCAGCGGCTCAGCGCTGTCAGTTAGTTTTAATAAATAATAACCTAGAAATAGTGACGATCGTGAACGTCGCCGTGTGATAGTGAATAGTGAAATATATTAGTCATCGTGACCGTCGCCGTGTGATATAGTGATAGTGAAATAAATATAATATTCTCAAGAGACACGGTAGTGTCTCTTTATATACTGCATACATACAGAAGTAACGCTCGTGTAAACGTCAATCAATAATTTAATCATCAAGAGACACGGTAGTGTCTCGCGTCAAGTCACAAAAAAGTTTTTCAATTTTTCTCTTCAATCACAGGAAAGCGAGACCGACCGTGACTCTTTTACGCGACGCGACGGTTTGCGAGTATCGAGATTGTAAATAATAACCTAGAAATAGTGACGATCGTGAACGTCGCCGTGTGATAGTGATAGTGATATATTGACGGGAGGGATCTGATGCCGAGGAGTATTCCCGTTTATACGCGAAGAAATTATCGTAAGTTATTATACTACAGAAGTAACGCTCGCGTAAACATAGGTTAGGTTACCGGTTTTTTACAAAATTTTACATAAAACGCGAGATTCACTTATGTATACAAGTTCAACGCTTATTGAGTTAATGTGTAATAATTTTCCTATTAATGTAAATAGATGGAACGTGAAAAAGAGCAAGAAAAGGAAAGAGCGCTAGCGGCGAAGAAAAGATGCCGAAAAATCTCCGCAGTCAGAAAATGTGCAATCTGATGGCCCCGCGATTAAGAAGATAAGAAAAATCCAGATATACAAGTTTCTTCTCTGCCAGATAGGGAAAGGGAGGAGGAGGAAAATAAATTTAGGGAAGAATTAAAGCAAGAATGGGCTAAAAAGTAAAACGTGTTGAAGGAAGAAGAAATTGAGATCACATTCAGTTATTGGGATGGATCTGGCCATCGTCGGAGTGTTATAATGAAGAAAGGTGAATGTATCAGTGATTTAGAGATACTCCAGTATCACTTTTGGAGTAACATTGGCGTGATATATAATGTTCTGCTGCATAAATTTAATTTTTACATACAGGTAATTCTATCTATCAGTTTCTTCAGAGATGTTTAGAAGTTCTGAGGCATGAATTCAGCGAGCTTAAAACAGTAATGGCAGATCAGTTAATGTATGTCAAGGAGGATCTTCTTATATTACCGCACCATTAGACGTTTTACGATTTTATTGTAACTAAGGTAAATATACTAAATGATAAAACTTATGAAGCAATATCACAATGTTGGCATGTTATTTTATTTTACTTAGGTATTTATCACGATTGAAAGAATACTTTGTATAATTCTCCTTTATGTTATTTTAGATTATGGTACGAGAAGAACAAACACATTTTTCCAGCGAGTAGATGGGAACCTTTTGATCCAACGAAAAGTTACGACAAGTATACAGTGTCGGATAAAAATAGGAAGAAAGATAAAATTTGATAAACTTAGATTCAACGAATTGTTCAATTTCGTTTAAAGGATTCAGATTAAAAGGACTGTAATTTAGTAGAGCTACATAATTGAGTAAATGAATTAAATATCACATAATTGAATGAATTAAAATGACAGTCCTTAAAAATACAATGTAGCTACACTATGTATATATATATATATTACAATCTTCTTTATAATGAATCAATTGTATGATGAAACAAAGATGTTTATCTGGTTATTTATAATATTTACAGTCCTTTGAATCTGAATCCTTTAAACGAAATTGGACAATTCGTTGAATATAAGTTTATCAGATTTGATCTTTCTTCCTATTTTTATCCGACACTGTATACTTGTCGTAACTTTTCGTTGGATCAAAAGGTTCCCATCTACTCGATGGAAAAATGTGTTTGTTCCTCTCGTACCATGATCTAAAATAACATAAAGAAGAATTATACAAAGTATTCTTTCAATCGTGATAAATACCTAAGTAAAATAAAATAACATGCCAACATTGTGATATTGCTTCATAAGTTTTATCATTTAGTATATTTACCTTAGTTACAATAAAATCGTAAAACATCTAATGGTGCTGTAATATAAGATCCTCCTTGACATACATTAACTGATCTGCCATTACTGTTTTAAGCTCGCTGAATTCATGCCTCAGAACTTCTAAACATCTCTGAAGAAGCTGATAGATAGAATTACCTGTATGTGAAAATTAAATTTATGCAGCAGAACATTATATATCACGCCAATGTTACTCCAAAAGTGACACTGGAGTATCTCTATCATATATATATATACATTCACCTTTCTTCATTATAACACTCCGACGATGGCCAGATTCATCCCAATAACTGAATAACATAAAAGAAAATTATACAAAGTTATTTTTAATGATAAATACCTAAGAAAAACTTTTCCGGCATGTGATTCCTCGATTTCGACAGAAGCATCGTACATAACACGAATATCATCGTGAACGTCATTCAAAGAATTGCACGTGTCGAAAAATCCAATGCCCAATCTAACAAACCCGATCATTTATCTTCTCATTTCTCACAAAAATTAAAGGAGAATGCTAAATTTATCTTTAAAAATAGGCAAAATTCAAGCAGCTGTAACTTTGTTAAAAATAAACGAAATTTAAATTTTAAAAAAGGATTTTAAAGCTTGAAATTTCTACTTTCGAAAGGTTACTATTATTTTTTAGTTTCTGTGAGTTTGATAATTTTTACATAAAAAACTACGAGCTGGACAAAATAGAAAATTTTTCTCTCACTTTGTGGGCCTGTCACGTGCACAAAAAAAAATCTGCGAAAATTTTCGACTTCCTAACATGAAAGCTTGAAGTTTTTCTTGCAAAATCTTTTTTTACGATGATTTTTTTAAGAGAGTTATGAGCAATTAAAGTCAAAATGCTCATTTCTTATTCAATCCACGATAACTCAGCAACAAAAAATCGTAGAAACATTAAAAAAAAAAAAAGATTTTGTAAGGAAAACTTCAAGCTTTCATGTTAGGAAGTCGAAAATTTTCGCAGATTTTTTTTGTGCACGTGACAGGCCCACAAAGTGAGAGAAAAATTTTCTATTTCGTCCAGTTCGTAGTTTTTTATATGTAAAAATTATCAAACTCATAGAAACTAAAAAATAATAGTAACCTTTCAAAATTAGAGATTTTAAGCTTTAAAATCCTTTTTTTAAATTTAAATTTTGTTTATTTTAACAAATTATTGTAATACAGGAATAAAGATGTTTGTAAATAGCCTAATCTTCTTTACATGTGCATGTGTTTAGTAAAGAAAATTTATTTTTATATGTACAGATCCTTGCTGTTGTTGAACATACAGAAGTGTTATGTTTACATACTATTACTTAGACATACTATCACCTAAGGATATACTATACTAGTACATGCTTATAACATATTACGCTGAGTTGTATTTGTATTCTATGTCGCAAAATACATATGTTATAAACATGTACTGTTTAATGCTTATATGATCCCTAATACTACAAAAAGAAATGATATCACAACAAAATTACCTTTTTAAAAAAAAGGTAACAAAATGGCGTTAAGTATACGCTAGCTCGAAGAAAGTGGTTATCTCAAAAAAACCGATGAGGTATCTTTGTACCTAAAAAAAACTGATGTGGTATGTTTGTACCTAAAAAGAACCGATGTGGTATGTTTGTATCTCAAAAAATCGAAGTATCTCTGTACCTAAAAAAAACCGATGAGGTATTTTTATACTTCTAAAAAACCGATGTGGTATGTTGGTATTTTCACAAAAATAAATGATATCTATAAATTGCGTTAATTATTGCGTTAATTATAAAATGAATATATATTCTTCGGAAAATAACTGTTGTATTATTTTTAAAATATATCTTTGTATTTAAGTGTCTTCTTACACAAGTCATAATAGCTTCATTTTTATTTACAGCCATTATAATATAACCAATTTCCGTTACCTAACTCAACCCAAGTGATATGTATTTTTTTAAATAAATGTTTTCTTGATTGATCTTTAAATGAATCTTTAAATTGCGTTAATCAGAAAGAGAAGATACAATTACAAAATTTTTAATCCAACACAGGAATACAAGGTATTTAAATGCAAAGATGTTAATCGCAAAGATTAAAAACTGTTAAAGAAGTAACAATAAAAAATGCAAATATTTTATTAAAATAAGAAAAAAAATTTGTACAAATACTTAACGCTGCTTTTTTACTCCAGTCACAACAAAATTACCTTTTTTAAAGAAAGGTAAAAAAAAGGCGCCAAGTATACGCGCAGCATGTTAGCTCGAAGAAAGTGGTTATGGAGTAAAAAAGCAGCGTTAAGTAATTGTACAATTTTTTTTTTTATTTTAATAAAATATTTGCATTTTTTATTGTTACTTCTTTAACAGTTTTTAATCTTTGCGATTAACATCTTTGCATTTAAATACCTTGTATTCCTGTGTTGGATTAAAAATTTTGTAATTGTATCTTCTCTTTCTGATTAACGCAATTTAAAGATTCATTTAAAGATCAATCAAGAAAACATTTATTTAAAAAGATACATATCACTTGGGTTGAGTTAGGTAACGGAATTTGGTTATATTATAATGGCTGTAAATAAAAATGAAGCTATTATGACTTGTGTAAGAAGACACTTAAATACAAAGATATATTTTAAAAATAATACAACAGTTATTTTCCGAAGAATATATATTCATTTCATAATTAACGCAATAATTAACGCAATTTATAGATATCATTTATTTTTGTGAAAATACCAACATACCACATCGGTTTTTTAGAAGTATAAAAATACCTCATCGGTTTTTTTTTAGGTACAGAGATACTTCGATTTTTTGAGATACAAACATACCACATCGGTTCTTTTTAGGTACAAACATACCACATCAGTTTTTTTTAGGTACAAAGATACCTCATCGGTTTTTTTGAGATTATATATTACAAGCGACGAATATACGTTTTTTTACAGTTGTTAGATAATTAAATCGCGTCGATTTAATTCCGGGGAGGGAAGGGTTTCTAACGTTCCAACGCGATAGCTGTGTTTCAGTCCGACATTTATCGGCTTGCAGTTTTAAATTGGAATATATATGTATATTCGTCGCTTGTAATATATAATTATAAGCACTAAGAACAAGCTTTATTCGCTAGCCTCTTTATGAAATACAATTTTCGTCAAAAATGAAGAAGTCGTCTACTTTACAAATTAACATTTCTTTATGAAATTATTTATATTATGCGAACATGATTAACTAACTTGACTAATAACGTTTCTAATTGGTTACACGGTTACGCGGAAAATACATGCCATGGGACTCCAGCCTCATATATACGTTTGTGCTTTTGCTATCAAGCGCTTTTAATTGTATACAACATTTTCATATAGGTAAGTAATTATTATATTCTAAAACTTGCGTATTAATGATAAGAACTCAATTATCCATATGTGCTGTAAATAGGTAGCTGCTCTCTAAATCTGAATCAGTGAATAGTCACTGATATCAGTGTAAAGTATACCACTTTTCATAAATCAGTGGCATACTTTACACTGATATCAGTGACTATTCACTGATTCAGATTTAGAGAGTGGTGATTCAGGATCTATTTTTTGACCTACATAAGAGAAAACCAATCGGCATCGCGGAAAAACGACAATACTTCGATAGATTCGAGTATCGATGACATGCCCTTTTTAGAAGAGAAAAAAAGTGTGCAAATTAGAAACTTGCACATTGCTTCCTTCTCATTACAGATCGCTACCATTGCTCCTATTTTATTTCGCTCATAAAACTTCCTCTATGAGAAAACCAAACTAATAAATACTAATAATTATGCATCGAATAAAATACAAGCTTCTTCATAAGAGGAGCTTTGTGAGCGAAATAAAATACCCGGGAAAAAATGGAAGAGATCTGAACAGACTTGAGCAGATCTCATCAGATCCGATCCACTCAGATCTGGTTTGATCAAAATATTGGCCCTATCTGATCAGATCCAATCAGACATGAGTAGATCTGATCCGATCCTAGCGGACAGAGTCAGATATGTAACGAGAATAATCTATTATATCTGCTCAGATCCAATCAGACATGAGTAGATCTGATCCGATCCGGTGTCCATCCACTGCAGAAAATTGTTGTTTTCAAATGTTATTTTTTAAATGTGCGACTTTATTATAAAAGTGGACTCCACGATACAAAAGTTGTGCCGTTCCACGATTTACATAACTTGGCGCAACTTAACACGACACTGCCGTGTCTGATACCGTTCTTATACCACTGTTCATCAAATTTTAAATACGAGAATCAGATCCCGTCGGATGCCATCTATCGGATACTTTGAGATGCAACATTGATCATATATAATCTTATATGACTATATAAGTTTATATGTGATTATATTATTTTATCAGTTTAAATTATAAGATATGTTTGCAAAATAATTTAAAAGATTTATGTTTTATATATCAAGAGACACGGTAGTGTCTCGCGTTAAGTATGTGGCCTTTATACAAGCGGACTCTGTTAAAGCGGAGCGCGAGACCGACCGTGTCTCTTAACGCGACGCGACGGGTTGCGAGTACTCGAGATGTTGAGATCTCATATAACGAGTGAGCGGATCAAGTTCTAAGTAGGCTTGATCGATAGCTTGGGGTTCGAATTGGGGGGGTATCTCCTATAACATTTTCCGCTACGTGCCCTACGAGCAGAGATATTGCGACGCAAAGTCGTAAATGTGAAAATTATTATTAAGATACGTCGTCTACGTCGACTCTCAAGCTCTCAACCAATCAGAGGACTCAGAGAAACGTCACTTTCACTTTTTCGACACTGGCGTGCTACTATCGCCAGTTTCGAAATCGGTATGTTCGATGTTATTATACGTGTACGTACTGCGCTCAGTGCAGTTAGTGCAGTTAGTGCAGTCATCATATGTTATTATACGTGTACGTACTGCGCTCAGTGCAGTTAGTGCAGTCATCAGCCGGTTCAGCTGTCAGTTAGTTTATTTATTAGGCTACGGTCAACGTGACGCTACAAATACTTCGAAGCATTCCTCTTCTCTTTTCTTTCAATGAAGAAAGAAGGAGAAGAAGAACGCTCCAAAGCATTTGTAGCGTCACGTTGACCGTACCTCAATAGCCTCAATCATCATTCTCAAGAGACACGGTAGTGTCTCGCGTTAATTAATTATTATTAAGTTATACGGTACGGAGTGGTATACAAGCGGAGCGAGACCGACCGTGAATCTTTTACGCGACGCGACGGGTTGCGAGTACTCGAGATTTGTTGATCTCATATAACGAGTGAACGTAAATAATAATAACCTAGAAAAAGTGATAATAACCTAGAAATAGTGATAGTGACGATCGTGACCGTGCCGTGTATAATATCAAGAGAATCAAGAGACACGGTAGTGTTTCGCGTTATAAGTATATACGGTCTCTTTTATATAAATAAAAGCGCAGCGAGACCGATCGTGCTCTTTTTATTACGCGACGCGACGGGTTGCGAGTATTCGAGATGTTGAGATCTCATTCATTCATTATTTACAGAAGTAACGCTCGTGTAAACGTAAAAAATATTAGTTATCGTGACCGTCGGCGTCGCCGTGTGATAGTGAAAGTGAAAGATAGTGAAATAAATATAATTATAATATTAAATCACAGTCTCCGATTAACGTGATCCTCTGATTAATTAAACTCACTCTTCGTCTCTTTCTACTAGGGAGACAGTTAGAAAGAGATGCAGAGTGAGTTTAATCGGAGGATCACGTTAATCGGACTGTGACATCGGCCCTATATCATATAATATTATTTTTATATAGATTAATCGGAGGAAGCCGGATACCGTGGAGATCTTTAACCAATTGGTTTACCTACTGCCCTGAGAAGAACCAACCTCGCATGGTGGCAAATTCTCACCGAACGGCATATATGGTGGACATGAACGGCGCAGAGACGTACGATGAGGACGTGAATGATCAAACGGTCGATTATAGCAAGAAATATGTCGAGAGAAATGCTGTGCCGCAGAATTAACGCCTGGCCGATGAATCACAAACGTGCTGCGTCGCGAAAAAGGAGTTCGACGAGCGCGACAACAAGGTGGACCTGTTTGGCGACTATGCGGAAACCGATCTTGATCAGCCTACAGATTATAGCCTGCGATACGCTGAGGACGACACCGACGAGGAGGAGAAGCAGAACAATGAGTACTTTGCTGGCAGCGAACAAGAAGATACCGTCAAGACTTATTGCACAGAGGGAATGCCCTATGAGACTCCCTTTAACTTTTCCACAGCTACTTCCATGTCGGATCTTCGAGTTGAAGATATAAAAGAGAACGTACTTATGAAGAAGTTGCCAAAGAAGACGAACCAAGTAGCCAGCAAAATATCCACGTCCTTCGTCAAACAGACCGAAGCTCTTAATTGCGACGAGCAAGATGGTCCACAAACGAAAGAGCTTGAAGAAGACAATTCAAAGGATACCGCGGTTCTTAATCCTGGACAAGTAACTCCAGAGAAAATAGTAAATTATTATGAGGAAGAAGAAACGTCTCGTGGCTTCTCGCGTGCCAATTCGCTTGGTTCTCTGAGTAGCGCGATGACTCAGAATAATAGCACGGAAGTTACATCGAAAGAAGATTTACCTCCTCCTGTGAATAAGGAAGAGTTGGAAAATAATGATCACAGTGTGAGGTTAAATAGCAATCAAATCGAGTTGTCATCAGTGAGCGATAATTCTTTTGAAAATAAGAATAGCCCACGTGTGTTAGACAAAGAAGGTTTGTATCCCATATTAAATTGACAATAAAATATAAAAGTACCTTTCTATATATAATTTTAACAAATATGTATTAAGTATAATATGTTGGCACAACAAGATTTCCATATGTTACAGGAAAAATGGTGACATTTGGTGGCCAAGATTACTATGCGGAAGAAACTCCTTTAATGTTTTCACGCTGTAGTTCGCTTGGTTCGTTGAGTGGTTTTGAACAATTATTCTATACATGATGATCGTAGTTCTGTGATCAGTGACTTTAGGTAAGTTCTATTTGAAAATGTAAAACTTATATTTAAAATACTTATATTAAAATTAGAATTTATATTAAGCATTAATATTGTGATAGTATATTATTATTGTATTTTATTTCCAAGATTACTACTTCTTAGGAAATATTTTAAATTTTGTTTACTTAATACAATTTTAATTCTTCAATTGTACATAAAATAATGCCATTTTTATTTATTATTTCCTTAGCCGTAGAACCAGTGGTGTAGTCTCGCCCAGTGAACTGCCTGATTCACTCACACAAACAGTTTTACCCAGTCCACGTAATCATAAAACTCAAAATGCAGAATTTATATCAAAAATACAAGAAGAAGCAGTAAGACCATCAGTCCGACATTTATGTAGGCAATACTATTAATCACCAATACGATGATGATAACATTAATAATAATAATAATGTAAACATTTGTCTATCTAAGATTATCTAAATTTCATATCTGTTGCAGTATTTTCTAAACCGAATGTCACGAGGAATAGTGTTTTTGAAGATGACATTGCCACTTTCAAGGAAGAATCAACACCAATTGAATTTTCTAGTGCAACCAGTCTAAGTTCCCTTACAATTGATGACGAAGTCAAAATATACTTAATGACACCAAGACATATTGCATAATAGAAGGAGTATTTGATACAAATGAGAAAGATGTTCATGTACTCGAAAAAGATATGCTTAATATGAAAATAAACAGCCCAGAGAACAATGTGAAAGAGGAACAAGTAAGTGACGGCGATGAAGATGACGAGGATATGTTGGCTGCTTGTATTAACATGTATAAATATTTAGAGCCTTTTCTTTATAACTTAGTGTTACACAAAAGTATAATTTATATAATAAAAATGACACGATTTAAATGCGCTTAATATCATAAGGTAAAATAAAAAAATATTATTAATTAATTAATATATACCACACAATGTAGCGATTGTAGGAATACAGCAGAAAGTTATACACTTAGAAAAGTAATATAATATATTATTCAATGTAGCGAAGATGTGTATCAATATTGTCGACAATAAATACTATATCCATAAATCGAGTTAACATAAAAAGTATTGCAGATATAAATATTTAGAGCCTTTTCTCTTTATAATTACCGCACCGCCGACGTCTTCAATGTGTGTGTGTGTGTGTGTGTGTGTGTGTGTGTGTGTGTGTGTGTGTGTGCTCTTTCTCTCTTTTTGCGTGTATGTATGTGTATATAAAATTACATATAAAAAACTACGAGCTGGACGAAATAGAAAATTTTTCTCTCACTTTGTGGGCCTGTCACGTGCACAAAAAAAAATCTGCGAAAATTTTTGACTTCCTAACATGAAAGCTTGATGTTTTTCTTGCAAAATCTTTTTTTACGATGATTTTTTTAAGAGAGTTATGAGCAATTAAAGTCAAAATGCTCATTTCTTATTCAATCCACGATAACTCAGCAACAAAAAATCGTAGAAACATTAAAAAAAAAAGATTTTGTAAGGAAAACTTCAAGCTTTCATGTTAAGAAGTCGAAAATTTTCACAGATTTTTTTTGTGCACGTGACAGGCCCACAAAGTGAGAGAAAAATTTTCTATTTTGTCCAGCTCGTAGTTTTTTATATGTAAAAATTATCAAACTCATAGAAACTAAAAAATAATAGTAACCTTTCAAAATTAAAGATTTTAAGCTTTAAAATCCTTTTTTTAAATTTAAATTTTGTTTATTTTAACAAATTATTGTAATACAGGAATAAAGATGTTTGTAAATAGCCTAATCTTCTTTACTTGTGCATGTGTTTAGTAAAGAAAATTTATTTTTATATGTACAGATCCTTGTTGTTGTTGAACATACAGAAGTGTTATGTTTACATACTATTACTTAGACATACTATCACCTAAGGATATACTATACTAGTACATGCTTATAACATATTACGCTGAGTTGTATTTGTATTCTATGTTGTAAAATATATATGTTATAAACATATACTGTTTAATGCTTATATGATCCCTAATACTACAAAAAGAAATGATATCACAACAAAATTACCTTTTTAAAAAAAGGTAAAAAAAAAGGCGTTAAGTATGTGGCGCGCAGCATGTTAGCTCGAAGAAAGTGGTTATATCAAAAATCGAAGTATCTGTGTATCTCAAAAATGGAAGTATCTGTGTATATCTCAAAAAATTGAAGTATCTGTGTATACCTAAAAAAAACTGATGAGATATTTTTATACTTCTAAAAAACCGATGTGGTATGTTTGTATTTTCACAAAAATAAATGATATCTATAAATTGCGTTAATTATAAAATAAATATATATTCTTCGGAAAATAACTGTTGTATTATTTTTAAAAAATATCTTTGTATTTAAGTGTCTTCTTACACAAGTCATAATAGCTTCATTTTTCCTTACAGCCATTATAATATAACCAAATTCCGTTACCTAACTCAACCCAAGTGTGATATGTATCTTTTTAAATAAATGTTTTCTTGATTGATCTTTAAATAAATCTTTAAATTGCGTTAATCAGAAAGAGAAGATACAATTAAAAAATTTTTAATCCCCA